>JBAMJV010006881.1:0-216771 GCA_037951105.1 Echinarachnius parma | reverse complement strand
CAAATCTATTACTGAAGCGTAGCTGAGGGTAATAGTAATTTTGAGCCCACCGAGGTAATAGATTGCCGATCACAATCAAGCACATTAGTTAGTTGTTTCATATCACTCATCAATATCACGGATTGCGTTCATATCATAGCAAAATAAGTGATAATCTCTTCAATATTTCAAAAAAGCGCTCATACATTTTGACATAAAAATCAATCGACATTGATGAAGCCAGTATGAGCCCCCAGAACCATGGCGCATCTGATAGGCAGTTAATGTCATTGTTTATTTTGTGCATCCAATAACAAAAGCGCAACACTGAGTGCGCACTTGTGAATGCGTAGTAGCACGCCCACGGATGTGCTTATTGGCTGTCCTGGCGTTCTTCTTTCTTTGACCTAGATAAGTGTTAGTTTTTACTAACAAGGGCAATCACGTGACTAAAACGTGTGCACCATTTTGTGTGTATTTTGCTAAAACACATGAGCTATGGGACGAGCGCGTAACGCACTTTTAGTGTTAGTTTTTACTAACAAGCCTGGTCATGTGATTGCACATGTTGTCCAAAACTATCATTTGTCAAATTCAATGGTGAAACGATCTTATGAGGATAACAGATTTGGAGTTTACATGGCATCGGATATATGAATTACATCTAAACCTGTACAAAAAGTGCAGTTTTTTGTGACGGCTGAGCAATTATCGACCTCTAAAATCAGTTCTACATGTCCGACCAGGGTGAAATATAGAGCTGAGTCAAATCGAATGGCTATTCGATATCCGACCGTGAAGGTCGGATACCGAATACAAATTTTCGGATACGAATATCCGATTCCCCCCCCCCCCCCCCCGTTTAATTTTGTAATTCCCATTCGATAGATTCGATCAGAAAATGGCACATTGAAGCCTGCTTATCTATTGCTAAAGTTAAAAGTTAAGGTATTTTACATAAATTACAAAATAATAAACAAAACAAACAATAAACCAAAGGTAAGAGGATTAATATACAAGTGGTATAGTGAGTGCCAAATTTAGAAGAATCTATGATGAGATATCGAAGTATTTCATCTTGACAGCAGTTTGTACACTAACATCACACTGCACTGCCGATTCTAATTGAAAAAACGGACAGAATATTTATGGGGAAAATTTTTATTTTTTTAAAATTTATTTATTTATTTTTAATATTTTTTGATTTGTTTAAATTTCAGATATTCGATATCCGACCGTTTTTACACGACTCATATTCGAAATTCAAAATATTCGATTTGACTCAGCTCTAGTGAAATATGTAAGGATTTTCCCAGGTCCTTTATCTGTGAGTTAGAATATAGATAAACATGGGGTGGGTTAAGCAAACCAGTCGGTTGTATAGCACTTTGGTATGCGCATTGTGTGCATGGAATGTGCACTGTAGTGTGGATTGTGTATAGGCCAACATATGGCATAGCGGATAGTGTGTGTGCTATTATATGTGTATACCGCTAAGGCATGGCAGGCAAGCCATGGATGGTGAACAGGTACAATAGTTGTTGTTGTAGCGTAGCAACCCTAGTTGCCTAGAGCCTTTGTTCTGTGGATACTTGGACTGGGTGTGTTAGCAAGGCAATGAAATTGCAGTGCAGTCTTAATTTTGTTGTTGGTCGTGAAAGTACTGCGAAGCAGAGTAGCTCGCGCTCTCTGCCAAATTTGTAGGGAGTGGCACCGGCTAAGCCAGCCAGAGATGCCCACCAGAATACCAACCTGCTACTGTATTTAGTTATTGCAGCATGCAGCGGCTTGTGTGTGTAGTATACGGCCCATTGAAGTCGTTGGGCGTGGCAACAGCAGTGACAGTGCCAAGCTGATATTCCCTTCCCCTTCAGGCCAAATTGTAAGTACTACCTGCTTTATATATTATTGTTCTATAAGCATTTCAATGTTTAATACCTTGATATATATATAGGTGCTGCATCTGTTAATTTAATTCGACTGCATTAAGCACTGCAGCGTTAGTAGAAATCTGAGTGAAAGTGTGGTGGTAATTTCTCTTTTGGAAAGGATAAAATAACAATATTGGACAGAAGTGAGTTCATTATAAAATGTTGCTCTAACTTTTGTAGCTTGTTAATATATATTAATTGGAGAAATGCCTCATGTTATTTGATAATCTTGTAAGAATAATAGGACTTTGTAAAGCCCTAATTTGATGTTTACACTTGAGAAAGGGCTTGAATGAAGCTTTGATTATCTATGATTATTTTAGGGTTAATGAATTGCATGTGAATTCAAGCCAGATGTTGTCAAGTGAATATCTTAAAGGAAATATTTCATGTAGGTATGTGGATATGGTTTAGACATAGGTAGGCCATCCATTCTTTGGCTGTTTGTTCTTTATAGATGGCGGTCGTCCCCGACTCCGTATAGGGTCATCTTTGACTACCCTTAGGGTCATCTTCCAGTTTCGTCATAGTGTCATCGTCATCTCGTCCTGAACTTCGTCTTCCCTTCGTGGTGTAGGGTCATCGTCCTCTGATCGTCTCACGTTCGCCCTGAAGGTCAACGCAAGGTCATCAGGACCGACTCGTCGATTGCTACAGCTCGCGTAATGAAGAGTTCACGTCTCACCCTGTGTCGCGTTGTGAACACCCCACTAGTTGGACACCATAAAGTAGAGTCACCGTAAATTAGCGCCATCGCTCGCGTCCGTAATGTATGGTGACCTTTCCTGTTAATGTATTTTGGACACTTAAACAAAGACTCAAACTAATCCTTTCTTGTTGTTGTTTTATTCAAGACCCTTCTCTTGCTATTCCTCATTGGTTATTGCCAATTTAATCATGTGTTTTGTTTATTGAATGTTAGCTACCAGGAGTAGCCAATTTAGATACTGATATAGGCACTCACTTGTGTGGGTCATTAACTCAACTATTATAGTCTTCATTTGGCTTTGATTGTTGGAAGCTTTCCACTGAATTGAAAGATAAGCAATAAAGTTAACTTTGAAGTGTATAACTTGTGTCCCTGTAATTATTTGGGTGGCTAAGCGGCCTTATAGACTTAATGAGTTTAGAGAATTAAACCACTCTTACATATCAAAACATGCGGGAGACTTGAGAAAAAATTCAAATCGGTCTAGATGCACGTAAAAAAAACAACGGGGGGGGGGGGGGGGGGCGGGGGCAAACTGACCCCCCCCCCCCCCCCCCCCCACCAATGGGATCAGGGTTAAGGCATATTAGATATTTGTACTATATAATCTATATCTATGATCCCTATTATACTGTTGTTAACTGGCGGTGGAGGGAATAGCACGGAATGTTACATCCCGAGGGATTTTAAATGCTTTTGAGGGAAGAGACAAAGTCGAGGGACTTATTTTCTTCACGAAATACATGTAGCATTCAAAATCTCCAGGAAAACATTCCATGATTTTCCCGACAGCAAAGTGAACTGTATTATCAGATCTGAATTGCGATGTAATATTGCCATGTTATATACAAAACTAGAAATAACACTAAATGTGATTAATACCCCGCAGTACTGGTTTGTGAAGAGGATATAACAATGATGATTAAGTACAGAATCTACACTGTATGGTGCATAGATATTTGAAGCAAATTTGTGGTTACCATGGCACCGCCTTATCCGAAAAACAAAAAGATATGTATTGCACACCCTAACCATAACAATATTAAGTCAACTGTGGAAGCAGTTCACTCTACAAGATTTGATAATTTTGGGTGCAAAATTATGGTTACCATGGCAACACCTTATCTAACATTCACGGAATGGGTCTTGCACACTCTTACCTCAGGAACATTCAGTGTGTCAAGTTTGATCAAAATTGCTCAACCAGAACGTCAATGACGTAGCGCTCATCCGCCATCTCGCAACATCAAATATCGCAAATTTCATGTGGTACAGTACACTTTTCAACTGGTCAAAAAATATAAATTTGGACGCCCCGGAAGGGACATGGAAAAAAAAAAGAAAAGAAAAAGAAAAAAACGCTGGGTCCCTTCCAGGGCTCCATAAAAAAAAAGAAAAATGATAAAGAAAAAAATGTAAAAAAAAGTTCTACCAGATAAAGCAAACCCAAAATCAGTTGACAAATGAAGAAGTATTATTTGTGATTTTGAATAAATTTGCATAAATTTGCATAATTAATGAATTTTGGAATTCTGGGTACAAATTTTGAAGCCCCCAGCTAGCCCTATAAAACAAAACAAACATAATGAAAATCGGTAAACAAGTAGCCATTTTTATTATTTTTGGAATAAATTTGCATAAATTACCATAATTAATCTATGGAGCAAAATTTCACAATTCTGTGTAGAAGTTTAGGTTTCCAAATTTAGCTCTACCAGATAAAGCAAACCAAATCAAAATCGGTCGAGAAATGAAGGAGAAGTATTTTTTGTGATTTCGAATAAATTTGCATAAATTACCATAGATAATGAATTTCATGATTCTGTGTAGAAGTTTTAAATCCCCCTCCTAGCCCTATCTTATGAAACCTAGCCCTATTAGATAAACCAAACAGAATGAAAATCGGTCAAGAAATGAGGAAGAAGCAATTTTTGTTATTTTTGGAATAAACTTGCATAAATTACCATAACCAATCAATGGAGCAAAATCTCAAAATTCTGTGTAGAAGTATAGTGTACCAAATTTAGCTCTACTAGATAAAGCAAACCAAATCAAAATCGGTCGAGAAATGAAGGAGAAGAAGCATTTTTTGTGATTTCGATTAAATTTGCATAAATTAGCATAGATAATGAATTTCAGGATTCTGTGTAGAAGTTTTAAATCCCCCTCCTAGCCCTATCATATAAAACAATCAGAATCAAAATCGGTTGAAAAATAACGAAGAAGAAGAAGCATTTTGAAAACTGAACGGACGGACGGACGGGAGGACGCCACGCCACGCCATGGCATAAGCTCATTGGGCCCTTCGGGCCGGATGAGCTAAAAACTGTAAGAAGTAGTTCGCTCCACAAGATTTTCATATTTTTTGTGCAAAGTTTTGGTTACCATGGCGACGCCTTATCTAACATTCACGGAATGTATCTTGCACACCCTTACCTCAGGAATATTCAGTGCGTCAGGTTTCATCAAAGTTGCTCAAAAACTTTGGAAGAAGTTCGCTTCACAAGATTTTTATATTTTTGGTGCAAAATTGTGGTTACCATGGCAACGCCTTATCTAACATTTACAAAAAATGTGTATTGCACACCCTTACCTCAGGAACATGCAGTGTGTCATTATACAGTTGTTAACTGGTGGTGGAGGGAACATCACGGAATGTTCCATCCGAGGGATTTCAAATGCTATTGAGGGAAGAGTAAATAAGTCCCGAGACGTAGTCGAGGGACTTATTTTCTTCATGAAATAGGTTCGCAGCACACAACAATCATTATTCATGAGCATGCAGCATTTTGTATACGATTGCTAAGTACACTGATCGCGCTACGTCATAATGCCGGCAGCCAATGCTAAATAACATTATCCTTATTTTTCGAGAGGGAAAGATATAGAAGCCACCGATCTGCAGGTCTGCAGGTTCGAATATGACATACGGCAGCTATCGTCTGAGTGAGCAATACGGCATCTATCGGCTGAGCTGTGCTAGCTAATAGTAGGCCGTTCGGGCAGCGAACTAATAATAGATCAGATCCTTTCCTTGTCTCTGTTTCTCCCATGTGGTACTCTTCAGGAAATCAGCCTTGCATGTGTCAAACTCATCACAGTCTCTTGTGAGAGACACCAGTCTGATATTGAAGCATTCACTTAATGCTGTTATCCGATCCGGATCCGATCCGAGATCCCGGCGGTAATGGCTTCCGAGCCGATTCCGAGAAATATTTTTTCTCGGTAGAAAATATCGGAAGATTTTGCCGACCCATTTTCTCCAGTGATAATTGAACATGTGTATGTTTGACAGTCCATTAAGTAGTGTAATTTAAATAAGAAATGGGGAAATCAATATTGTTTACTTTATGAGTGGTTATTTTGGAGAAATTCTTGGTTCGTCAGTTCGTTTTGCAGTCGAAAATTGAACAGGATGCGCGAAATTGCTAGTCATTTGAACGATGTTGTGGACGGATGTGCAATCAAAGTTACGCCGATACTCGAGGGGAGACGTCTGTTGGATGTCTGTATGATCGAGCTAATAAGCCAGTGCATTCAAAATGTGGCTCTGAATACGTTTTATTGTCATTTGCACATTTAAAAATGTTCTGATATTCTACTTACATGATTTCTTGGCGTTTGATAGCTGGGCGGAAACAAAAATATGCCCCTAAACAATGAAAACAATTGCGCAAAATATCGATAAAAAATTACTACACCGCTCCCGTTTGCTTGTATAATTGCGTGTGCAGATATAGATCCGCCGCCAGGAATTCCCCAATTTTCGGCGGATGGATCTCGGAGGGATCTCGCGTAAGAAAAAACGTTCACCATAACACACGCAAAGTAATACGACCAAATTAACGCCTAATAACTTGTTGCATGTGCATGCAAGCTATAGCTAGCTAACTCATTGGAGTTCTCTCGAGGCCTAGCCGTCCGTAATCCGATTTTTTTCTTTGGAAATATATCGATAATTCAGCAGTTTTGTCTTTGATTTGGGGGGTTATTTTGTATTCTGTTCGGCTTTCAGATGCCATGTTATCATGTAAGTAGATTACCAGAATTGTGTGGTTCCCTAAAAGGGTAATTTATAGCCGATTTTTGAGGGCAGTGGCCCGGCAGTGGCTCACAAGCGCGGTTTTCCACGCGATTGGCGGGTTGAGTTTCTGTGAAACGTGTGGTGCGATGCCGAACAAACCATCGAAAAAATACTTTTCTTGCGAAACTCTGAATAATCTGAATATTATTTTTCCGTAAAAATTGATATGTACATGCCTCGAAACGTCATTATTATTAATATTTTTGCCATATAAAACAAGAAAGATGAGTCTACAACGCTGCATTTTTTCAGAGCAAATTGCAATATTTTTTTTCTCTGAGATCCGATCCGAGATCTCGTTAGCGATATAGAATTCTAACGATCCGAGAACGGGCCGGGATTTTTTGTTTACCTAACAGCGTTACATTCACTGAGGTATTTGACTGTCACTATAAGACTGAAGTCTCTGATGAGATAATTCTGATGTATGGCACATACAAGCCCGATTCCCTGAAGAGTACCACAATGGAGTAACGAAGATAAGGAGAGGTTCTGATCCAATATCGGTTCTGATCCAATATCGGATCAGAGATGACACCAGCATCAATCACATTCCAACGAGCCGGTTGCTTTTCCACAACAAAACGAAGACTAATATGACTGCTTATCTGGTAGCAAAAACACTGGAGTACAACCAACATGCCCAGGACTCATCAAAGCTGGTTATCGCATCTGCCGCAACAGCGAGATTCAAATCGAGGACAACAATCACGAAGAGGCGGACACACCGCTAATCCACAATGCAGAGAAGGCATCAAAGAGGAACCTACCTGATGCAGAATTGGTGGTCTTCTTTCCAGTCCCAGATGATATGGTGCTGGTCATAGCATATTATGACCCTGTTCTGAGAAACATGTCTATGTTTGATGGCTTCCGGAGTGGTCCAAGGGCAGCTCTAGGTTCAGAAAAAGCAAAGGCTTTGGTAGCCTTCCACGCATTCACAGGGGCAGACAACACAGGCTGGTTCTCTCGCATAGGCAAGGCAACCAAGCTGCAAGTCTACTTAAAAATAGGCGGGGAAGTCATCAATGCACTGCAGATGCTTGTATGTTTTCTGAAAGCATATGGCTGCAAGTGACAAGCTGCCTCCCACCATTGGTGCTTCTCAAGCACCACATTCACCGAGCCCAGATTCAGGCCACATTATGGGGTCAGGCAAGCATTGCTCAGCAGCAGTTCTTGGATCAGACACAGCATCTGATCAGGTGAAGCCAATCACAACTGAGGTCTTTCCGTTCCATCATCGAGATGCTGAGATGCCAGTGCAGAGCAGGCTGTTCAACATATTGATGCTCTTGTAGGTCCGATAACTTATCATGAATTTAACTTTGTCAGTAAAGCATGCACTCAGTGCTAGAATGACATGTTGCCGACCAGTGACAGTGATGATGATGATGATGATGGCATGCAAAGATTCTGCTATAAAGTTGTCCAAGAAGCTCCCTACACATGATAAAGGTATGACTTGCTACACATAGAAGTGCTGAGCCATTGATAACATACATTATAACAGAATGGCCAAGATAATCTGCTATATGGTTATGCTAAGCTTATTTTAATTTATACCACTGGCTTCCTCATACCTGAAAACGTATGTTTAGCTGTTAAAATTATTACTCTAAGCCACTTGGTTACTGAGATATTGAGAAGATTTCAAGGCAGCCATTTTGAATCTATCCAAGATGTTTACGGATGCAAAAAGTCATGTCCAAAAATCATGTCTGTGACAGCACACGTTTTGCCGAATTGCTCAATAACAAATTGGATAAATGAAACTTTGTTTGCATACTAAGCAAGGCTATTGCTAAGTTAGACATTAGCTAGAGGCATAAATTAGTAGTGGCATTGGAAAGTCATGAAAATTCTATGATTTGTAATGTCCATATTGCTGGAATTTTGCTAAATTTGCTAAATACCGTTCCACACGATGCTAGCTTACCTGATCTGGTGTAACTGATGGAGAGCATGAAATCCTCATATCCTCATTGGAAACTAGAATCTCATTTTCAGATAGTACCGATCGATAAGAATGTAATTCTTCCTTCTTGCGGATAACCTAGAGCATGAAATATGAAAAGAGATAATTAGACAGTTAAGAAAGTTAAAAGTATTGGTTTCTGTGGTAAGGTAGATGCATAGTAGGTTTGCGGTAGTACCATGTAAGATGAGGAGGGATTGGTAGTCCTAAAAAGGACTGGTAGATTTGTAGAGGATTGCTGGTTATTCTTTCTTGAGCTTGTAGTCCCAGGGGACAAGAGCGCCTGTATATGAGTTGTACAGGCAAGGGTAGAGTAGTAGGATGGGCCATGACGTTTCAAACAAGTTGAATATGATGCTCAGCAGTGAGCACATCATTTGCACGGAGCCATACTTACATACCACAATTTTAAATGTGCTATTCGTAACACGGAGGTCGAATTGCCACCAGTAAACTTTCCATAAAAAAAGTGAAAACTCACTGGGGACACAGAAGGGCGCCCCAACAGAGGGTATATGGTCATGTGTCACAAAGTCGCCTCCTTTTTATTTTTATTTCGACTTCTGTGACCTTGACCATAGACCCCAAACTTTGATGGCTACATTGGCTCCCAAGAAAAATTCAGGTGCCAAGTTAGATTGAAATCTGACATTCAGTTCTTGAGATTGTGCCATTACAAGCCATTTTTGCATATATATTGGGTCATGTGACCTTGACCTCATGACCCCCCAAATCTAATCCATTCATTGCCACCCCGATGTGTATGTAAGTCATTCCAAGTTTGAATTGATCCGTCGAACGTGAGATATCGCGAGAAGGATGCTTTTTTGCACATATATTGAGTCCTGCGACCTTGACCTTTCACCTCATGAACCCCAAAATCTACTCAGATCATTGCCACCCCACTATGTACACTCATACCAAGTTTGAAATTGATCCGTCAACCGGTTCTTGAGATATCGCGAGAACGATAACGGGACGTACGGACAACCCAAAAACACAATGCCTCCGGCCACGTCGTTGGCGGAGGCATAAAAACCAAAGGGGTTAATTTGATGTGGATTGACCCTAACATACCAAATACATGTACCGTAAGTTGAATCTCAATTTTAATAGCTACTTTAATATGGTTCCTACATATTCAATTATCTCAATAAGATCGTTATATAATTCTCCTGTTCCCTCTAACGCTATAGGACCGAGACATAATTTCGATATGCAGGCATTAGTCACACGATCAGTTAGGAAAGTCACAAATCCTCCCTTATCCCAGGGTAATTGGTCTCAACATGAAAGATGTTTGTACAATATTTATGTATATAAAATGGAAATTGTGCTCACCTCAAAACCACCTTTGACATCTTGGTAAATCCATATGTGCAGCAAAGGTCGACGATTGCCTGGCCTTGAGGGAAAACATGCTACCCACTTATATCGCTTACGATTCATAGAACCCTTGATTTTGATCAGGATGTAATTCGATGTGACTCGCAGAAAAGATAGCTCTACCATGTCCTGTGTAACACGATTGCTATATTCACTTTCATCAATGAGATCATAGCATGCCCCTGTTGAAATAAGAAAAAGAGTGAATTACAGAATTTAATGAAAAATTAGCAAATATTTACTAAATTATGAATAAAAAAAACATAAATTTATAATATTGTGAAAAATGGTTTCATTGCAAATGTTTACATTTATGTGCATGTATGCGGATGGGAAATTCTCGAGATTGCAAGAACCGTATTAACAGAAATATCTATAGAGATCATCTCTGTGAGGTGTGGCATCATGATCTGCTGTACAGGTTTCCCAATAATACGCAATGACCTAGGGCACTAAATCCATATTGCGAAGCAAATTATATTTCCCTAATGGGCCATTCTTGGTCACGTGTGTGACCCAAAATAGGAAAAATTCTGAAATAAGATGCTTATATTTTATTAAGTATAGGAGGTATGGTGATGTGAACTTCATATATGACTTGCATATGTTGAAGTCTTTCATGTGTAACACAAAAGATTTGATTAGGATTACGCTGCCCAAGGACAGAGGTCAAATGGCATCGGTCACGTGTGTGACTTCGCACGGGAGCACTTTTGAAGAAAAAAAAATTAACTCAATTTCATTTTGGAAATCCTGTGAAATATGAAAAGCTAAAATGTTCATATTAGTATCAGACAACTGATATATATCTGTAAGTAAGAAAATGGTGAAAGATTAAAATTATCTCAAACGGTTGTTTTTTAATGCACGTTATTATGTGGGGATGTCTGGGTCACGTGTGTGACATTTTGGGGTGGTCACGTGTGTGACATGTACAATGTGAATGGAAATATGAATTTTACAAATTAAGTTTAGATAGTAAAATGAAGTTCAATTGTCACAAAGTTGGTATCATCATGTACAGGAGAATAAAAGGACTGGGCTAGCTTGATTATTTCCTGAGTTATGATTTTTATTTGAATATTGAAATATGAAAATTTATGAATTTTTCTAAGAAATTTTATAAATTAAAAAAAATATATATATTTCATGAATCCTTGGACACTGATCTTTCCAATAATGAAATAAAACCACGGAAAAAACAAACTTCATTTTTTCCAAAAAAGTTTCACTTTTCAAAGAATGGCCCTAATCACAATGATTCAAATGGCATGCCAATCTGTAAATTTGAAGTTACATGTAGCAGAAGCTGTTACTGGATCTACACACCAATGTCGTAAATACACTGGGGGGGGGGGGGTGGGCCGGGCAATTTCGCCACCGTGAGTCTCAAAATAGCCCCCTAAAATCCTAAAAATCTAACTTCAAGGGGCGACCATTCCACCACAAGTCGCCCCGCTAGCACCACTGTTCACCACTGGTTGGCACCGCCTGGTGGCCGACATTTACATCTCTGCTCATCTGCCAGAGAAATGTTACTCCTGGGCGAAGTTTCGTACGTTGGCTATTTTCCAAAATATTTATGCTTATTTCCTGCATTAAAGGAGGGGTTTGGACGATTTTCAGCATTTACCAATCAAAGAAACAATATTTTTTTAACATACTGTCTTTGTCCCGATGAAAAAAGACCGACTGGATCATTCACAATCACTTGTGGACTAAATAAGGTAACAGTTCTTGATCGAATCTGCCGCCAGCGGGATCTATCCCAGCATGCAATATTTGTGACGTCGATGGGACGATGCCTCACTTTGCTGCCAATACAAAGCAGAGGCTGGCAAGTCGCATGATAAAAATCGCGAGCGTACAGAAAATAGACAATGACTGTCAAAAATTGCAGACAAAAAACAATAGAGTATAAATCATCCTGATGGGATATTTATTTGATAAAAATATATAACCAATGAGTATTTTTTTGAGATTCTGGTACATTTATTTTGAAATCGTCCCAACAATTCTTTTAATAGTGTTTGATCTCTTTGTAGACAATCCCACATGATGGCTGGAAACAAGCCCAAATAAGCCACACCCAGATGTAACGTAAGTGCATATATTGCAGTGCATAAATATCAGGCATGCATGTACATTACACATACATGCAGGCAGCAAGTATATATTTGTGCATCAGAAATGGACACTTAAGAATGAAATATAAGGAAGTAAGGTATTTTACTTGACCGACACCCGACCCCTCAAAAATGTTGGTTGAGGAAATAACCACCCCCCCCCCCCCCTCAAAAAATATTCACGGACACCCACTCCCCTCACAAATTCTTCAGCGACACCGAAAGAATCTTCACTGGTACCCCCCTCTCGAAAAAATCTTCACTGACACCCCCCTCGAAAAATCCCCCACCCCCCTTCGAGATTCTTCACCAACATCCCTCCCCCCTTCGAAAGAGTCTTCACCGGTACCCCCTCTTGAAAAAATTGTCATCAACACCCCCTCGAAAATTCTTCACCGCCCCCCCCCCCCCTACAAAATATTTGACCGACACCACCCTCGAAAATTCTTCACCGACACCCCCTCGAATTACTTGACCGACACCCCCCTCGAAATACTTGGCCGACACCCAGCCCCTGGAAAATTTTGGTTGACGCAATAACCCCCCCCCCCCCTTGTAAAAACCCTAGGTATGCTGCCAGCGATCACATGTCAAACAATAAACAGTATTAATTAAATCTTTGTCAAGTAGATCAATAACCCTAATTCCTTGCTCTTCTTGTTTACACATTATTTACAAAAAGCACACATTTTTTATACTTGAGTACAACAAAGTACGCACTTCGAGTAAACATTTACAATTAGCCTTTATTCAGAAAATTAAACCAGTGACAGAGAGAAACCTATTTTGGTAGCCGTATTTTGCCAATTTTGCGAATATCGTGTTGAAAATGTGAACAAAAATCACCGATCAAATTCAGTCATGCATATACGGACATGTACAATCACACGAATGTGTGTACAATGTAGTAGATTGTGCGTTGACAATGCACAGATGCCGGACCTACAATATTCCGCTACTCTGTATATAGTCTATGCAAATTCCCCTCCCGACGGTCGCGGTCGCTTTCGCTTTTGGATTACCGTAGATTGTCTGAGCATGTAAGACATCAATGCGAAGTATAATTCCGCCACAGAACCTGGCTGTACCCAGCATGTCTGTACGCAGTATACCAATGCAAAACAGATCCCGTCCCTCCCGTTTAGTGGACCAGCGAAATTTTCTGATATATCGCGAAATATAGTTAAAAAGGATATCGCACAGCTTGCGTACAAACGTCAGATCCATCGCCCAGCTAAAAATATACGCGAAAACTACCGTGATGGACAGCAACACACGGACACCAACCCCGTCCTCTTATTATAATATAGATTTCAATGAAACATCACATGCACAATATTTTTTTTTTAAGCTATGTCTCATTGATTATAAATTGAGTCGAATTTTGTATGATTGTGAAGGTAATCTTGTACTTTACAAGCCTCGAGCAAATCAGATTTTTAACAAATTTGTTGATATTTTTTTATCGAAATTGAAAATGAGAAAAATTCATCCTCCAAACCAGGCCCAAAGTCACCCCGATCTCGCCGCTTAGATCGATAACGTATACCTAGGGGGTATGGATTCTCTGCTGTGCATGCGCGATCACAGCGGTATATAGTTTGCGTGCAGTATTTTGTTTACAACAACCGCTCTGTTTGAATCAACTGAATCAACTCGAATGGCGGACGACCTGAATTAGGTTTGAGTGTTGAAGTAAAATATGAGTTAGATGAGACAGAGAGCAGCTCCTCAAGTTCCGATGAGGATGAGGGGGATTTAGGAGACGTTGCAGAAGATGAGCTCGAGATCGAGTCGATGAATGTACCTCCCGCGGCATGTTTCCGCTGCAACATGTACGATACATGAGCCAGATCAGTGCACGCGCACTGCTGTTACAATACTCTCGCTACTTCAAATTCACTCTAGCTAGCTTGAGAAATAACTTCGCCAGTGTTGATCAGCACGCAATTCCGCAAACAACATCACACATGGAAGGGTATACGTTTTGCAGAGGACGTAGAGGCATTCCCGAGTCGCCCCCGCCCCGTGCTCGTCGTCCAGATCAAAGAAAAGGGAAAGTCAGCAATGTCAGTTCTCCGTGCAAGTCGCAGAGCATTGGCTAAGATTTACCGCCGCAACTTTGTTCGGCAAACATAAAACGGAGTCGATAAATTGAGTATTATATTGAGAAGCCGCTTTATATATCACATTGCAAAAATACCCAGGTTTTGATAAATATCAATATTTATATTGCGCGGATGGTATGGTAATGATCGCTATTGCCGATTGGCATCATGCTAGCAAGGGCATCAATGACAAAATGACGACAACTTCAGTTTGGCTGCACTCATACCACGCATGCAGTATACTCCGTGCCCGTACAACTGTGTATATGTTACAGAATCATCTTAATCACACCCACCGTATCGCGTCTAAACCGTCGGCTAACATGCCCGTGTTTATTTGCATAGTTTGTTGATCAGATAAATGAATTAATTCCTCGCCCCGACTGTGGCATAAGTGCAATATCGCCATCCCGCTGCAATGCATTAATTTGCAGCACTTGGCGAACTACCCATTGTATTGTTCAATGGAAATACCAGGGGTGGGGGGGGGGGGGGGGGGGGGGCGGAGGGGAGGGGAGGGGAAAGTATCCGCTCCTGATTGCTGAAGCAAACTAGCCAAGGTCATTCCATCCAAGGGAATATATCCCCGGGTTTCAAAAAAATATGAAAAACCATTAAGATTTCATGAAGTGCATATTAAATGACATATGTATTTCGTCTTTAGTCTTTTAATACACCCACTACTATCAAATTGCATCATGATAGTTGTAAACAGAATGTACGGAGGATGGGGTTACATGTTTATCGAAAATTGTTCGGATTGGGAGGAAATTCTTTACTTGTCTTTTTACAACACGTACAAGGAAAGAGTTAAATATCTCGCAATCCGCACAGGATCGATAATACAACATACGAGTATAAAGAGTGCCATTTATGCAGGAAGAGACAGCTATACTCATTCCCACCAGCACAATTATATATCCCTGGGTTTCACAAGAATATGATAAACGCATGACAGGGGATAATACTGTTAAAATCGGAAATCAAACCTATAGGACAGGTATCCTGCAGATTTGGAAAAGGGGGAAATGTGATCACCGTACTCATACTAACTTTGTATCATTATTATAGTTAACATTAAACCAGAACGTCAATGACGTAGCGCTCATCCGGCATCTCGCAACATCAAATATCGCAAATTTCATGTGGTACAAAATTAAAAAAAAAAAAAAAAAAAAAAAAAAAAAATTAAATAAATAAATAAAATAAATAAATAATAAAAATAAATAAATAAATAAATAAATAAATAAATAAATAAATGAAAAATTACCATAATTAATTAATGGAGAAAAATTTCAAAATTCTTTGTATAAGTTTAGTGTACCAAAGTTAGCTCTACCAGATAAAGCAAACCAAATCAAAATCGGTCGAGAAATGAAGGAGAAGAAGCATTTTTTGTGATTTTTGGAATAAATTTGCATAAATTACCATAATTAATTAATGGAGAAAAATTTCAAAATTCTGTGTAGAAGTTTAGTGTACCAAAGTTAGCTCTACCAGATAAAGCAAACCAAATCAAAATCGGTCAAGAAATGAAGAAGCATTTTTTGTGATTTTGAATAAATTTGCATAAATTAGCATATATAATGAATTTCACGATTCTGTGTAGAAGTTTTAAATCCCCCTCCTAGCCCTATCTTATGAAACAATCAGAATCAAAATCGGTTGAAAAATAACGAAGAAGAAGCATTTTGAAAACTGTGGACGGACGGACGGACGGACGGTACGGACGGAAGGACGGAAGGACGGAAGGACGGAAGGACGGAAGGACGGACGGACGACGGACGCCACGGCATGGCATAAGCTCATCGGGCCCTTCGGGCCGGATGAGCTAAAAAGAGTACCGGGCACATCTACACTGTAAATGGTTCTGGTAGAACCATTTACCTTACGCAAGTGTTAATTTTGGTAGAACCCGTTTCCAAAACAAACAATTTTTGTCGGCCGATTTCTCCCTAAATTTACCAGCAAATGCAAACAAACTTTCATTTATATGATCCCTATAATAATTACTGACTTTGTTGTTTTGAAGATTGCAAAATGTAGAAAGAAAAAAAAGGATTATTTCCTGTCTGTTTTCATTACCGATGCATCCTAACACACAACGTTCAACTGATGAACGGTAGGGGAAGGCGGGGCAAGTTGAGCCAATTTTTGCTTTTAGCATGTTAGGACTGAAATGACTGATTATCTTGCAGAAATGAGTATCTTGCCTGCTTATTTAATCCTTGGGAAACATTTTGTAGCTGGTTCCTACTTTCTAGCCCCACATGGAAAGTCAGTATGACCTTTCAAAAAATAAAGGTCAAATGGCTCAACTTCCCCGCCTATGGGGCAAGTTGATCCAACCTCTGGGGTAAGAGAAAATTAATATTAAAATGATAAATATGCTTTGCATGGTAATGATAGTCCACCTCATAACATTGTTACTGCTTAAATACAATGAATGAGTTAAGGGTCAAGTAGCACAAAAAAGTTTCTCATCAGGATTAAAATGAAAAGAAGGAGGCATACAGCTAATTTAATTACCTTAGCTACAAAGGCTCAAAACCATGCTCTAGAAAAAAATACAATGTCTGTCTACATTTCTACAGACAGTATAGGTGTGTATGTTAGTTTTATAAATAAAAACGCTATGTGCATTGCTTCATTATATAATATATGGCTCAATTTGCCCCGTATGTTCTGGCTCAACTAACCCCAGTCCGTACTTTCTGAGAGTTCTACACAACACACAAATCTCTTGCATTCATTGTTTAAAAGGCTATGACAAAAATAAAGACCCATACCTGGACTAACAATTGTCATATATACTATACATATTATATCTTTCATGCATATGGGAAAAAAAGCACTTTCCTCTGTTACGCCTTTTTTAACTTTTATGGTTGAAAATCAGAATTTTCACTAGCTGCAACTCTAGGTTCTGTTTCAATCTGAAAAACACTATGGCAGGGTTAAGGGTCATGCAAAGGGTCATCAATAGATGGCGCTACCAGTGTCTGACTCACTCATAATTGGCCTGGGGGTGGTGGCTCAACTTACCCCGTCTTCCCCTACAGTGCACATCTACAAAGTATATGGTCCACTCAGGCACCACCTATACTGTTTGTGTATAGCATACAGAATCACATTGACGAAGTGCGTTATTTTTTCGCTGGCGGGGTAATCGATTGTCCGAGGGGTGTTGGCGAATTCACTTTGACCCAGTTGACAATGTGTTGTTAATGGTTACGACCGGACGCTAGCGGTATAGAACAAAGGCACCATGGAGTGTGCGGTGTCATGTGTAACATACAAAGTATTTTACACATGACAGAACAGGTATGCACTCAGGTGGACCATTTACACGCAATATATGGTAATACACGGGAGATTACCATACTGCCTATTCATACACTGTACCGTTCATCAGTTGAACGTTGTGTGTTAGGATGCATCTGTAATGAAAACATGAGAAATCATCCTTTTTTTTCTACATTTTGCAATCTTCATAACAACAAAGTCGGTAATTTTTATCCAAGTATATAACTTGCGGATCACATAAACGAAAGTTTTTTTTGCATTTGCTGGTAAATTTAGGGAGAAATCGGCCACAAAAATTGTTTATGTTTTGGATAGTGCAGCAAGCGGAAGAGGCTGATCTCCACACAATGCATACCTGTTCTTGTCATGTGTAAAATACTCTGTATGTTAGTTACACATGACACCACACACTGCATGGTGCCTTTGTTCTATCCCGGTAGCGTCCGGTCGTAACCATTAACAACTCATTGTCAAGTGGGTCAAAAAGAATTCGCCAACACCCCTCGCACTATCAATTGCCCCGCCGGCCGAGCGAAAAAATAACGCACTATGTCAATGTGATTCTGTATGCTACACACAAACGGTACATGTGGTGGGCTGGGGGGGTTAGCGGGGGCAGGGGCCCGATTATGGACCAGCGACATTTACCATGGTAATTAGCATCATTGGCTCTAACTCATCGATGCCAATATGCTAGCATAACAATTAACATACAAATCAGCAGAACGTAGCAGAGCACACATTCCGCCCTTACTCATTCACCGTATATGATAACACAAGCATATCTAGAGATGAGTGGAACAAGGGCTGGTCCTGGGTCATGATCGTGCTCTCGAGTCTCGGCCACTGGCGACACAATGCTACTGTATTCTGTAATGTAATATTATGTGTGGTACAGTGTATGAATAGGCAGTATGGTAATTCTGTACAATGTGAGGTGAATGGTCCTACATTTGCATTGTACAACTCATACTTGGCATAGCAAGATTCGTGATTACGAAGGGTTACGATTCGAAGTTAAGTACCTACCCGGAATCGAAGTGGATACGATAGAAGCTGAAGCTTAGCCTTAGCATGGCCAGCGCCGGCACACACACGACGTCTACGTCGATACCACTTGGTAGTGTCTTTGGTATAATCCACAACTGGATGCAACTTGCTTGTGCTCGTGCGAGAATCAGCACAGAGCTGATTAGTAGACGTAGAGAGTACCCCGATACTTGATTTTTGCGATGACATTTGAAACTAATAAAGAAACAATTGAATTACTTGCTCGCAAAGACAGAGAGGAGACCGAACTTCCGAAGATTGTATTAGAATTACGATACTCGACAGTATAATTATAGTAGTCAATATCATATATCATCGATATTTTCGATGAGTCGTCGCGATCGAGTCAATATCAGCGCGGGTGCCAGACAACTCGGCCAACGGATAACTTAACTCGACCCTTACCCCAGCTCGGCCTACATACTCGGCCAAGTTGGTAAGGGTCGGGTCTGACCTCGGGCAACTCGACCTCTTTTATTTTTGTTTAATTTTCGACATTTTAAATATTTTGTTCGAAATAAAAAGCAACAGAATGCGACGAATAGGTCTTCACGATCATCATGTGTAAATTTGGTTACGGGAAATAAAGTATTTGTGGAGAAAATTTAATTTTTGAAAGGTCCTTACTTCTTTCTCCCCTCGTGGCTAAGATTTTACGTGCCATCCTCCCGCACACGTTTGTGTCTTATTTTCAATCAATTCGCCTTGAAAATAAATATTTCATCACTGTTTGTTTGAATTGGAGCTTTAAGTTTTGTTGACATGAACCATTAAACGAACATTTTCAAGCACAAAACTCTCGTAATCGCGAGTGGCTTCAAGCCGAGTTCATATGCCGTGTGGTGCCGTAGGTGAACCGGTTGAACCGTGCCGTATCGCCGGGTGGCCTCGCATCGACAAGTCCGCGCGCCCGCCGGGCGCAGCGGCCTGCCCTTGATGCTGGGATAGTGGGATATACGATACGCTGTGTGGTCGCAAGTGGGTCGTATTGTGACCGATATTTTTTGTATGAAATTCTCTCTTTTTTGTTTGAAGACCAAATTAAAGTACGGTCCCCTATGCACAGATTGAACCCCACATCTTCATATTTGATGGACGATTTTGCAAGTTTCTGGTGGCCATAATAAAACAACAAATTGAGTGGTATTCTGGTAAAAATTTACCGCCAAGTTCACACTTTGCCTATAGCTCTCGATTTTTACTGCGAATGTGTTAGGTGCAGTGTTGGGTTGCTTTACTCATTTTGTAACAATTTATAATAAATGCATATAGATATTGACTAATTGCAAAAATAAAAGATGAAATTTGTCTAGACATTTCCCCCCCCCCCACCCCCAGCCCAGTGGCGTGGTGTACATGGGGGGGGGGGGGGGGGGGGGGGGCACATGAATTGCGATTTATTTGGGGCAGATGAGATTATGGCACAAAATATTTAAGAGGGGCACTTCATTGAGTAGGCGAGGCATCCTAGTAGGGGGTAGGGGCTTCATGTTTATTACTTTGTCACATTTATTTTGTTTATTTTCTCAAATTTTAAATTATGTCCCCCAGATTGTATCATGTGGCCGCTAAGTAATACCCCCGTCACATATAGCTACGCTCTCGCGCCGCTCCTAATCCCCATAATCGCCATTCATAAATTTGGCAGTGGGAGGCGAAGCATTGTCCGAACGATGATTAAATGACGAATGAATGGGAGGATTATCGCACATAGGTGGAAGGATATCCTCTCATGCATGGACATACAATGGTTCCCTAAACAAAAGAGCAGAACACCAAAGACTCACGACCGCTTTCGACATGTCCAAAGCTTAAAAAGCGGTCGTGGGTCGGTCGTGGGTCTTTTGCCGACCTAGTCTTTTGTTCAGCGAGCTATTGTCTGTGCATTCATGGAAGGATATCTATTGACACATGTGAGATAATCTTCCCATTCAGATCCTCATTGGACAAAAGACATTTTGCAGATACATTCCAGTGATTGTGATCAGCTATTGTCTAGATCGTGGCTAGAGCGTGGCTCTAGTCTGACGGCACACTAAGCACACTAAGTGTGCCGTCAGACTAGAGCCACGCTCTAGCCACGATCTAGACAATAGCTGATCACAATCACTGGAATGTATCTGCAAAATGTCTTTTGTCCAATGAGGATCTGAATGGGAAGCTTATCTCACATGTGTCAATAGATATCCTTCCATGAATGCACAGACAATAGCTCGCTGAACAAAAGACTAGGTCGGCAAAAGACCCACGACCGACCCACGACCGCTTTTTAAGCTTTGGACATGTCGAAAGCGGTCGTGAGTCTTTGGCGTTCTGCTCTTTTGTTTAGGGAGCCATTGTATGTTCATGCATGAGAGGATATCCTTCCACCTATGTGCGATAATCCTCCCATTCATTCGTCATTTAATCATCGTTCGGACAATGCTTCGCCTCCCACTGCCAAATTTATGAATGGGGATTATGGGGATTAGGAGCGGCGCGAGAGCGTAGCTATATGTGACGGGGGTATTACTACGACCAGTGGCGTAATGTGTTCGGACTGATTGGGGGGGGGGGGGGCACACCTTATGTATTGCTTTGTTTTTTCTAAAAAATTTCCCTTTGTTTTCTATTGTTTTTTTCATAATTATTGCCCCCCCCCCCCCCCCCGTTGCTACGCCACTGACAAAGATAATGATGTAATGTGGGCATTTTTATGTATATCTGTGTATTTAATTATTCCCATGTAGTCGCCCTTGCTGGTGGGGGAGAAGTGATTGATGGTTACAGCTCGTTATTCCGAAAGTTATTTTCTCAGAATATGAAATAGAGTTTATGCGAAAATTAACTGGGGTTCATTAATCCGAAAGGTTCAATTTGAACCCCATATATTTTTGGGATTAATGATCAAACCCTATTGCATTTTCGGACTAACGAACCCCCTTTCATTTTAGGATAAACTAACCTTCCGAATAACGACCCCCCCCCCCCCCCCCCCCCCACACACACACACGCACACAAACCCACACTTCATACAAAAGTACATATATCCAAGTGGTAAACTGCCTTTGTTCTAGGCTAGATAATAAATATTTTCCCAATTACAGACTCAATTGATGACTACATTGTAATAATTATGTAACCATAGAACGTACATTACACCTAAATATGGGACAAAATCAAAAGCAAAATGTCGCAAAATGCATCAAATTTGATTTTGTTATCGGCATGAACAGTGAAGACCGAGTCTCCCTTTGTTTGGAGGGTAGAGTGTTTTACGTTGAGGTGGTCATGCATAAATGTCATTGGTGTATTCTCCTTTTCTTTTATGAAATCTTGCATCTTTTCATTTTTATTTGGCCCCATATTCAGGATGCACATTTCATGATGAAACAAACATTACAAAGGGGGCATCAATAGAAGGGAGAATAAACACATTTTCCAGTGATACCAAGTTCATGTAGAATAGTGAATACACAAGAGAGTTATGAACCCTCAAACTTGAATTGTGGAACTTTAGGTGAGGGATTTAGTACATGTGATTTATTTTGAGAGGAGAGGTACTTCAAACGGAACTTTCAATTGTGGAGATTTAAATGTGAAGTACGTGTGTTTTTGTGAGGAGGGGCATCATTGAAATCTTTTTATTTGCTGTTGCTTTGATGTTGGAAAGAGAGAATGAGGTAGCCGTAATGCAAGCCTCCACACCAACTTTTCTCTCTACTGGCCCGTTCAGGCCAGTAAAATCATGAATGTTCAAATTTTACTTGCCCAAATAGATAATTTACTTGCCCGCTTACTTCAAGATGAGATTTACATGAAAGCAATTACATTCTACTCTCGCAGTTGAAGAGAAATTTAAGTTACCTGATCAGGCAAGCGTTCCTGATAGGTCAGCAACGGACCGCGTATATTGGCCGGTGCACACGGGCACTCAACCAATCAACGGAACACTGGTGCGGCCCGCCTGCCGACCCAGCGTACGATACGTCGCCATGACTCTACCCCGTTTTGGAGCCACGGTAGAGCATAAAAACCGATTGTCTACATTAGATTATTCAGTGCCCACCGTACACCTGCCCACGCTACGTCGTTGTCCTGCCGTGACGTGTGACACGTAGCTACGGGTTTCATGGGACATGCTCCCCTTCTCCCCAAAATAAATATTTTGTATTCTCCGATTACTGCATGTAACGCAACAAATTTCCTTATGGACAATAAAATCAACTTGAACTTGAAATAATTTGCAAAAGCATTTAAAAATAATCTCATCTGCCCCCAATAAATCCATGTCCCCCCCCCCCCCCCCCGTGTCCCAATCACTTGCAGGGTACACCACGCCACTGTTTTCTTGGTTACTCTGGGGGACAAATTCCATCTTTTATTTTGCAATTAGTTTGCTATCTATTCTATATTTATTAAAATTTGTTACAAGTTTAGAAAAGCGACTCAACCAGCATTGCACTAGAAAGAATCTAACACATTCGCAGTAAAAATCAAGAGCAAGGCAAATTGTGAACTTGGCGGTAAATTTGTACTGGCCTTCTTTATTTTCTTACCCACTCATTTTTAAAAATTTGTATGGCCACCAGAAACTTAAAGAATCGTCCATCAAACATGGAAATGTGGGGCTCAATTTTTGCATAGGGGACTGTAATTTGGTCTTTAAAAAAATAGTTTCATACAAAAATACGGTCAATACGACCCACTTGCGAACACACAGCGTAGCGTATAATTCCAGCATAAAGGGCAGGCCGCTGCGCCCGGCGGTCCGGGAGGACTTGTCGATGCGAGGCCGCCCAGGCACCGCGGCGCCACGGCCTTCATACGAACTGGGCTTAAAATTGAAGCCACTTGCGATTAGGAGAGTTTTGTGCTTGAAAAAGTACGTTTAAGAATTCATGTCATCAAAACTGAACAGTATGAGACTCACAAAGCTCCATTTTAAGCAAACAGTTATGAAATATTTTTTTCCAAAGCGAATTGATTGAAAATAAGACACAAATCGACTTACCATTAGAGCGTCGAGTGCGGAGGATGTCACGTGACAAAATCTTCTCGGCGAGGAAAAAACACCAGAAGTAAGGACTTTTCAAAAATCAAATTATCTCCACAGATACTTTTATTTCCCATAACCAAATTTACACATGATGACTGTGAAAACCAATTCTTTACATTCTGTTGCTTTTTATTTCGAAAAAAATATTTAAAATGTCGAAAATTAAACAAAAATAAAAAGAGGTAGAGTTGTCCGAGGTCAGACTTACCAACTCAGTTTGGCCGAGTACGTAGAGGTCGTTGGCTGAGCTGGTAAGGGTCGAGTTAGCTGTTGGCCGAGTTGTCCTCGATCAGCTATAGATATAGCTATAGATAGAGGGCGCCGGCGGCGGCCGGCCAGCGTATATTTTTTTTTACACCACTGTTGAGCCATGTTCGCCGAAAACGGGCCTAAAACACGCTGGTAAGCCAAGACTACAGCCTGCTGTATGCCATATAATTTATATGCATCAGACTCATCAACTCTACGATATCGATCTAGCGAAGACAAGTCCAAGGGCGAGGTGACCATTAATTAGTGGCTGATCTCGATGCTGACTACGACCACGACGATGAGTCTAGGAATATTCATCTAGGCATAGATACAATGCACTCACAGTCACCATGGTGTGTGAAACTACAATTTTATTGAGAAAATGGCTATGCGTTTGATGCATAGAAATTGTATCGCAGGCACTAGTTGCATACAGCTAGAGCGCGTTTTGAGCGACAATGGCTCAACAGTGGTGTAAAAAAAAATATCACTTCGAACTCGTGAAGCCAAAAAACAACGCACGCGCTCGAAGTCGATATCTCAAAATATAAATTATAAATCGCAAATCTGATTATCGCATTGGAATCTGAACCATTTTCTCAATGTGTAAGTAAAGTTTTATGAAATGTGTACCATTTTAAAGGTCTAAAACTCGGAAATGTTTTAGGGTGCCTGTGTGGGGGTCTCTCAATCATACATACATTTTTATATCGATAGTCTTGAAAGGGGATAGTTTTGGTAGAGAGGGCGCTACACCAAATAAAAAAAGTTTAGATAATGAAAGACAGTGTCAAATTTAAAAGAGCATACAATTTGAATGGCATAATAAACTTTATTTGATCAAAATTAGTTCAGAAACGGCTGAAATATCAATAAATATAACCATTTGTAATAAATGTTGGGCCCACTGACCTCTACTAATGGACAGGCGGTCATTGTTCGGTAACTGAGGCCGCGGGCTGCGGGCGCGCGCCGTGTTGGGACCATCGACCCGTACCAGCGGATATAGGCACAAACGTGTTACAGTGTATAGAGTAATTGCTATATCATACCTAACATGACATTTTTATTTCCCTTTCTTCCCACAGGGATGGTAGATGAAGTAAATATTTGAGTGATTGAATAGTCTACTAACATGATTCATTAAAATTATCTTACGTATTAAAATCACACTATGAAACACAATGACAATTCGGCATTTGTGTTTAGGCTATACATGTACCTAACGTAATTCCATTGCGCGCCGGGGCTGCCCCGGGAGAGATTCCCTCGGATGACCCGTATATATACCCAACTATTATACTGGCCCCTAATTTATCTTTTCTTTTTCTTGTTTTTTAACACGATTTTGCTTCCCCATGTATTCTGTATGTATTTTTCAAAAGGGGTGTAAAATTAGATTTAACTTGATTTATTGTACTATAGGATTGTCATCATTTTGTATTTTGGACAAAAACATACACACATGCAAGCATTGCAAGCAATACAAGTTTGACTCAAACTGTTCAAATAAAAAACACACAAACAAAAAACACTAATACCGTATAGTCTCTCTTTTTAGCAATAATGTTATATGATTTGTGTATTCATGCATGATTTGATAAATGATAATCTACCTCATAGATTCATTGAGTACTTCTCATTTATGGATCATCCGTATGAAACGCGGAATAAACGTTATTAAAATTAAAACAAATGTTGGAAAACAATCTTATATCTATATCATATTCAGGACCACATTTATGGAACCAACTACCGATTTATTTTAAGAGAAAATACTAGACGGAAAAGCGCTACACAAAATAATTTTTTGTGAGATAATGAAAAACTGAGTGTCAAATTTAAAAGAACATACAATTTGAATGGCAGAATAACCCTAATTTGATCAAAATCGGTTCAGAAACGGCTGAAATATCCATAAACAGAACCATTTGTAATAAATGCGAGGCCCCACAAGTATTCGATAATTTTGCACCAGCCGTTAAAATTTGTTTTAAAATGCATCAAAATTGTTCACAAGAGGTTTTTAGCTAGTTGTTGAGTATCTCTCTTATCTAATCACTATTTCAACAAAACATCACATGCACAATATTTTATTTTAAATGGTTTAAACAAATGCGTTTTTTTAAAGAGCCCTCTTTAGTTTAAACAGCTCCTTTTGAATGATAACAGGCTTTTTACTTAGTGGTTTGTAATGTTTGTATTCCTTTTGAGAATGGTGGAGTTATAACTATTATAGTTTGTAATGTTATGGTGCAGGTTTTGGTTACTAAAATTCAGTTTGTCTAAAACTTAAAGCATAACCATACAAGATAACCTTGGGCTTATTCATATGGATATATGTTGCTTTTGTATTTATATTCCCAAAATATGTTTTTTGGGATCATTTTCCAAAGAAAAAAAAAACAATTTTTTCTTTTTTTCTTCTGATCTTCCGATTTTTCTGCATTATCAGAAATCGGCAAAAACAATCCGATCAACCATGATCGGATCGGCATCGGCATGCCAATCTGATAATCGGTTACAGCATTACCCGAGACCTCCGCATTGCTAGACCGGTGCTATTACCAACTGAGCTATAGAAAAGCCTAATTTTCCTTGCTTTTGTGGTCAGAATCATGTTGGAATCCCATTTTCTTTGCTCCCTTTCATTCATATTATATATTTCTGGTCAGTTTCTCTATATGTTTGAATCGATTATACAAACAAGTTCCATGACTTCGGTGATCCCTTGCATATATCCCCAAGTTGATTTCTATCCTTCAGGTTTATGTCAGGTTTATGATAGCTTCTGACCACACGAGCAATGAAAATAAAGGGGTTTCAGGGATGTACACCGTACTAGGGTTTTCTATAGCTCCATCGGTAAGAGCGCCGGGTGTCTTGGGTTCGAATCTGTTGGAATCCTATTTTCTTTGCTCCTTTTCATTCTTATTTTATATTTCTCATCACTTTCTCTATACATGTATGTTTGAATCGATTATACAAAAAAGCTCCATCACTTCGGTGATCCCTCACATATATCCCCAAATTGATTTCTATCCTTTGGGTTTATGTCAGATTTATGATAGCTCCTGACCACACGAGCAATTAAAATTAAGGGGTTTCAGGGACAAACACCGTACTAGAGTTTCTACAGCTCCATCGGTAAGAGCACTGGGCTAGCAATCCAGAGGTCTCGGGTTTGAATCCGTTGGAATCCCATTTTCTTTTGCTCTTTTTTATTTGTAAAATATAAGCTTGTGAAAACTGGTTATATGTACATAGGTCATAGTTTTAACATATTTATCTATTTTTAGTTTCCTCCCTGTATGGTGGGACAAGATGGGAGCAATTCTAGGACAGCTGGCTAATACGATTTATCACCTGACTTAGTAAAAACAGTACATGCTGCTGCCGTGTTCTATTTTAGTATAGTACATGGGTACATTACACCCCTGCAAGTCACGTCACCGTATGTACTTACGTTGTATCGTACTGTGTTCTGAATCCTTGCGATGATCGTATTATTGCACATAGTAACGTCGCACAAACTAAGTTCATACATGCGTGATTGCTTTGAT
The DNA here is from genome assembly GCA_037951105.1 of Echinarachnius parma. NCBI lineage: Eukaryota > Metazoa > Echinodermata > Echinoidea > Clypeasteroida > Echinarachniidae > Echinarachnius > Echinarachnius parma. Next base: position 189,261 of record JBAMJV010006881.1, on the reverse strand, counting down.
CAAATTTGTTCCGTAATATGGATTTAGAGCGCACAGCATTCATTGCGTACTATGATTAAACTAGATGGATCTTCGACTGCGCGCAGTCGAAAATTATGCCTCCGCTATCACGCGATTTCAATATCAAGCCCAAATTAATGTGCACTGAATTCATTTTGTTTAATTTTTCATATATTTTGAGTCCTGTGACCTTGACCATATGACCCCAAACTTTGATGGCTACATTGGTTCCCTAAGAAACATTCAGGTACCAAGTTTGATTGAAATCTGACATTCAGTGATTGAAATGTTGCCATATTACAAGCCATTTTTGCATATATTAAGTCCTGTGACCTTGACCTTTGACCTCATGACCCCCAAAAAATAATCTGATCATTGCTACCCCGATGTGTACACTCATACCAAGTTTGAAATTGATCCGTCAACCGGTTCTTGAGATATCACGAGAACGAGGCATTTTTGCACATATATTGAGTCCTGTGACCTTGACCTTTGACCTCATGAACCCAAAATCTAACCAGACCATTGCCACCCCAATATGTACACTCATACCAAGTTTGAAGTTGATCCGTCAACCGGTTCTTGAGATATCACGAGAACGAAAACGGGACGTACGTACGGACGGACGGACGGACAACCCGAAAACATAATGCCTCAGGCCACTTCGTTGGCGGAGGCATAAAAATGTCCCACAGACAAACAGAGGATGTACGTAATATAAATCGATATAAATAAATACATACACAACCAGATAAAAACTCAAATATGCAACGTACCATGGCCTCCAGTACTCTCTCCATAAAGCAACACGCTTACTTCGGAGGGGTTCTGTAAAATTGCACAGTGTGGCATTGTAATAGTGACTGGCTTCTCGAATTTCATTCCACCAGCGGTAACCTGGAAACCAAAGCTTGCAACCATCTCGTTCTCTTCAAAGTGGATTTCTTCTGGAAAATCTGTGAGTACTCTGAGGCAGACCTTTTGTCTCTTTCCTGCAGGTATTGCACCAGGTGGTATCTTCAAAGTCAAACCAAATGTGTCCAAATGAAGTTCACCTCCCAAGTCATCCATAACTTTTGTGTCATAGTCATAGTCTGGGGGAAAGTGAAAAAGAGGCTAGATTTGATTTTGTGTGTGAAGATAAAATTATAACAATAATAACAATACTAATAATACCATTGAGTCTCAATGTGGATAGGAAATAAAAGAGATTAGAAAAAAGATTTGACCTCACTACAATAACACTGCATAATTTGTTTAAATATTAAAACCAAATTCACTTGCAATAAATACATTTTTAAATAGAACTTTAGCTCATCAAGATACATACAAGTACCCAGTTTGATGGCAATTTATTGACAGGTTCTTCTGATGTAGCAATTCCATGTTATTTTTCACATATATCACGAGCATAGGCGTACCCAGGGGGGGGGGGGAGTTTAGGGAATTCAACCCCCCCCCCCCCCCCCTCCCTTGACAAAAAATGACTGTTTTTTGGGGGGTTCAAATTTTAACTGGTCATTTTAGATTGTCTTGGCCTCAAAAAGTGCGAAAAACCATGGTCTCGGCCTCGAAAATTTGCGGTCTCGGATTCGAAAATTTTCTACGACTAACCCCCCCCCCCCCCCCCTCCGCTTTCTGAAGAAAAACCCCCACCTTAAAAAAATCCTGGGTATGCCACTAAAATTAGCGCTGAAATTAGCGAACTTGAAATAGGAGTGGACATAGGGTAGCTCTAAAGAAATTTTGTATAACCCAATACTTACCGATTGGTGGTAGGTTAAATACAATTTTTTTCAGCTGCAACAAATGTTTATCAACTCCTATTCGTGATCTCAAACTTCAGTTGAGCTGAGGATGTAACCCAAAACTGTGCATGTGTTCTCTCTTCTGCAAGTCTTACGTTTGATGTGGTCCCATGCATAGTGTTCTGTGCTGCATTTTCCCCTATTTTCTCTTTCTCCGAGTAGTGGACGCATCCCCCTTTTCCACCAGGGAAAACCCTTAGTTAATACACCAGCAAATATGGTAATCAACTTGCATATTGAAGCTATGACAGGTTGGAGTATTAGTAAGCAAAGGGAGTGTCCGCATTTTACAAATCGTCTGAACAGTTTTCAGTAGACGGACGAGGATGAATGTAACACCCACATAAACTTCCAGATCGAAAAAGCCAGTAATTTGAATTATACGAATAAAAAACAATTGTGTAGAAATCATCCCTTCATCAAACAATATATCGGTCAATAAATGTGTTTATCTGATTTTGCATAATATTACAACAATATTGTTGTTATTCTTGTAAAGGTATTGTATAGACAAATTTTTGTTTAAAGATATGCCACTAAAAAAGGTTTCTACTTTTGATTATTTTCTCTATAAATAAAAACTAAATTTCATTCCGATATTTCTAACTTTTGCCCTGTGAGCATGGGAAGAGCATAACTTGGTAGACCACAATATAACTCACCAGATGCAACAGATGACATGCCTCTCAAAGTAGGAACTACTGGTTCATGAAGTTCAAAATCTTGGACCTTGAAATTCAAAATTAAAAGAAAGTTCATATGCGGCTTAGATGTCAGAGGATTAACAATTGGGAGAAAGATAGGAAAATTGATGAATAGTCATACTCGTCATATTATATATTATTATAGCCTATGAAATATAAACCAAACACAAAAAGTACTACCCCCTAAACAGCTCATAATTTCATAACCAAGGATCGTTTCAAGATTTTGTTTCACCAAAATATTTCTATGGTAGTTAGGAAAACAATATATGTAAAAATAAGAGGTAACCATTAATCCATGGTTGAGTAAGCACACATTTAAGAGAAAATAGTCATATTTCAAAATTTTGCAAAATGAATATTATTATTGCAGTTTATTAAGTATTGAGAAATTCCTAATTGCACTGTTTTACAATGCATTTAACCACATGTGCCATTACACATTTCAAATGGATGGAATTTCAATCAGCATTGTTTTATAAACCATAATTAATGCATTCAGGCAAAATAGTCCTATACCAAATTAGATTCGCATGTACAGTATTAATAGCTGGTTTGCTTGTTTTTATATCCATTGTAATAATTTGTAATTTTACTGTCTTGATTTGAGTACATTCTGTTAATGATTATGTATATTGTACCCATGCATTTCGATTATATTTAATGACTATTTAATTTTCAAATTTGTATAATTATTCAAAAGACCACTAAAATGTCCATTGCTCGAGCATTGAAAAAATTGTATCTTTCTCTCTCACCTATCATTCTCCTTCCCTATCTCCTTTTCAATTGTTCATACCACTGCTCTTGCTGCTATCTTTGATTATCTTCCCACTATACCCACAAATGCAACATTGAAATATAAAGAACAGTTATATAACTTGTTCAGTCTATAGGGTAGTATATAAATATGTTTGTTCATTTCTTTTTAAAATTATGTTCATTAACTGTTTTTTAACTGTTTATGGTATTTGGGCAATAGTAACATGACACAATTTGATTGTTTTTAACAAAATGTTCGGTGATTTTTACAATGCATCTAATAAACCTGGGCCCCCAGGTTTATTCTGAACGGATATATATTTATTGATATTTCAGCTGTTTCTGAACCAATTTTGATCAAATAAAGTTGATTCTGTCATTAAAATTGTATGCTCTTTCAAACTTGCCCCTCAGTGTTTTAGTCTAGACGGATTTCTGAAAAAGAGCTCTCTATAAGGCCCTAGAAGCATTTTGGGGTAAAAGTTGGGAACCAAGCTATTTTACATAATTTTGGGGTGCTGAATCCGATTGACCCGGTTCCCAAGCAAAATTCTGAGTTTTTTACCATCTAATTTGCATATTCACAATGGCCGACAAAATTACACTATTTTGACTTCATAAAAACATGTTTCTTTAATAACTCTAAAACTAGGTGAGTATTTCGGGGTAAAAGTTGGGAACCAAGCTATTTTGCATATGCTGAATCCGATTAGTCCGGTTCCCAAGCGGAATTTTGAGGTTTTGACCACCTAATTTGCATAAACAAAATGGCCGCCAAAATTACACTATTTTGACTTAAAAAAAAAAAAAAAATTCTTAAATAACTCTAAAACTAGGTGAGTATTTTGGGGTAAAAGTTGGGAACCAAGCTATTTCACATAATGTTGAGGTGTTGAATCCGATTAGCCTGGTTTCCAAGCAAAGTTCTGAGTTTTGGACCATCTAATTTGCATATACAAAATGGCCGCCAAAATTACACTATTTAGACTTAACATGTTTCTTTAATAACTCAAAAACTAGTTGAGTATTTCGGGGTAAAAGTTCGGAACCAAGCTATTTTGCATAATTTGGGTATGCTGAATCTGATTAGCCCGGTTCCCAAGCGGAATTTTAAGGTTTTGACCACCTAATTTGCATAAACAAAATGGCCGCCAAATTAACACTCACTGACATACTACAATCAAGTTTTGTGAATAACTTCGCTACTAGACAAGCTGTTCTAACAAATGAAATGTCCATATCTATGTTATTTCTTGCAAGGAACATGATTAAAATATTTCCAACGTTTTTAATGGTATACGATGTAGGGAAATATGCAAATTTGTGGCCGCCATTTTAGATAAAATTAGATAAAATTTAAAAAGAGATATATTTCCTGTAACGTATTATAGCAGGAAAACCAAGCTGCACCACAGCAATGTATTCTTTTAGAAAAGTTGGGAACCGGTCTTATTAAAATAATGTGAGTATGCTGAATCCGATTAGCTTGGTTTCCAAGCGGTACTTTGAGGTTTTGACCACCTAATTTGCATAAACAAAATGGCCGACAAATTAACACTCACTGACATACTATAATCTAGTTTTGTGAATAACTTCGTTACAAAACAAGCTATTCTAACACATGAAATGTCCATAGCTATGTTATCTTGCAAGGAACATGATTAAAACATTTTCAACGTATTTAATGGTATACAACACTGTAAAATATGCAAATTAGTGCCCGCCATTTTAGATAAAATTTAGATAAAAAGAGATATATTTTTGCAACGTATTATAGCTAGTAAACCAAGTGGACCAAGCTCTATTCTGCAAACTCATGGAACTGAAGTGGTCTGTCAAAGAATACAAGAAGAAACTGATCCCTCGCCTTGGTGGACGTCATACATCAATGAACTTCCTTAAGACTATTGGAGGTTACATGGCCGGATATGGTTTATCTGAAGTGTGGCCTGCTAGGAGAGGGTACTGTGCAGCTAGTCTTGTCAGGAAAGGCCTTTCAAGAATTGCAAGCTCTCTGGCAGATATTGCTGCCAGAATTGCTCTCTTTTGCAGCAGAATCAGACAGCTCATACCATGACCAGCTGTCTGCCAACCCTGAAAGGATCGCGGAACTGATAGTTTGTCTGAAACAAGAGCGGTTTCACAAACTGTTTACTGACTTCACTATAGGAGTAAAGCTGATGATGTGAACTTTGTCTTCTGGTGGAGCTACATTGAAATGGTATCGGTACTACTCCAATTCACATGAGCACAGCGTGAAGGCATCTGGGAACTCCATCTGCATTCCTTCACATTGATGTTGCCCTACTTCATGCGGTATGACCCCCTAAATTATGCCAGATTGGGTCCCGTGTACGTAGCTGAGATGCAACAGCTTCCACAACCAGTGTTGTCAGAGTTTTAAGAAGGCAACTTTGTTGTCAAATGTACCCTCCAAAAGTTCAACCAAGTTGACCCAGACCAAGCAATGGAGTGGATAAACGGTACTGGAAAGAAAGCAGGTGGAATAATTGGCATCACAAATATACATCATCAGCACTGTGTAGATAGGCTCTCTCCTTCAATCTGAAGTCAACCATAGCGGCTGAAACGTATGACATATACAACTACCATCCTGGCAGTAATCGACGTCACTATGAAGCTACCAAGGCAAGGCAAAAGCGAGACAACGATGATGAAATGGCATTGGTAACTGCGTTCAAGGGATTCAACATGTTTGCCTCCGTTTCACCTGGCTCCTTGCAAAATGTGGTGACAACAGACTTAGCAACAGAGACTATCCAAAAGTCTTTACTCCATGCAAAGGAGCTTGGTCAAGCAAAGTTGAATGCATTCGTAGAGAGAATGCTTGTACCCGACGAACATGACCAAGTTGACAAACCAAACGTTCAAATCCATGCACCTCTACACAAAAGTAAGGCCAAGACATGTGCATCATTGAATGAAGTGGTGAAAGCTGACAAAGACAAGGGCAATAGAACTATCTTGAAAGCAGACCGAAATATGCTCCAACGCCTTGTAATTGCTTACGAGGCAGGTCGGCCTGTTGATTTGACAGCTGTCCTAAGACATGAGCTCCTTCCGGTTCCAATATCTCTTGCCAATACGAATGGAGCACTCCGTACTGGAAACAAATCACTTCTTGCAGATTGGCTTACCAAAGATGTTACCTGTCCAGAATCTCTTGATCTTCAATACTTGTCATCTAGTCTAATCATTGATGGACAGGCATAGTAGTAGCTCTTGAAAGGTCTAACAAGGCAGTGACATTTGGGGACCTTACTGATACATATGTGCGAGCAGTACTGAAGGCAGGTTCCCACTTCCAGCGCACAGATATTGTGCTCGATAGGTACAGAGACGAAACAATCAAGGGTGCCACAAGGACAAGACGTACCAAAGCAGCGCAACCAATTAGACGTGTTGTTAAAGGTCGAGATGTGCCCCTTCCAAAGAACTGGACTGACTGTAATTGGCTCTTCACGACAACAAGGCTGATCCCGCACAGTTCTTATCGAAGGAGCTTTGCTCCCAGGATAAGGATATTGTTGTTGCTGGGGGATTAAGAGAGGAACGTGAAGCTAGGTCATCAAAGACAACCACTAACTTGACTCAACTCATAGCCATGCACGAATAAGCTGACATTAGGATGGTGTTACATGCTGTGCACTGCCAAGATGATTCAGTTGTTGTTGCATCAAGGGACACTGATGTTCTTGTGCTTCTGGTGTCTTCTTCCCACATGTAAAGTGCAAACACCTATGGATGATGTCTGGGACAGCAACGAGGAGGAAATACATACCAATCAAAGCCGTTTTCAGCAACTTACCAAGATTCAGCAGCAAATATGTTATCATTTCATGCCCTAACTGGATGTGATACCACCTCCTTCTTCAGACTCTGTTGATGCAGCAAGACATGTACTGTTCTCCAAAACTTGGAAGCCAGAATCAATGTCTCCAACGAGTGATGCACTTCGCTTACATCTTATGAGGATACACTATCAAACAATGGTTTGGAGAAATGCTCACTGTGCCATACCCGAACTTCCTGCGACAGCAGACATGTGATCGAGCTATACTGATTCAGGACTACACCCAGTTCTGATGTCATTGAGCCCCATCCCAAAATGTTGCTTGGAAATGATATCTTGTGCATGCAAGAAACAGTGTAGGATGCAACGTTGCAAATGCAACAAGGCCGGATTACGTTGCACAACAATGTGTGCATGTCATCAACAGACTGATAGTCAAACTCCTTGTATCACAATTTGTGGTGAAGTGATTAATACTGTACTATTTCCTATCATTAATTGAGGAGAATGATTATGAATTGACGTCTCTCTCTATACGTGAATTTAACTGCGTGATTGCAATACTTAAGGAAAATTGAAACTCGCTACTTCACAACATTCGCCTGTTGACTTTTTAGAATTGATTGCCTATTGGTATATTCATTCTTATAAGAAATCATCTGGGTAACTGATTTATTACAACAAAAAAAGTTATTAAGGAAAACCAGTTCACTATATACATGTAGAAGAACTGTTGGTTATCATGGCGATAGGCAAACTACCACCCAACATGTTCTGACCATCAAATCTCAGCAAAGTTAATCAACTTGTCATAAAATATTGCCTTTTGATAATGATCTGTATAATTGTATGTAAACTAACAAGGTTATCACTATTTGTTCTATATATATGCGACATGATCTAAAATCCTAGAATTAAGATATGATTTTTGTTGTTCAGTATAGTTCGCCTGATACCGTAGAAGAATACGGAATAGTCTGAACCTAATTTAAACATTTGTTTGAGATATATATATATATTCAAATTATGCAAACTAGATGAGTGATTTGATGTGCACTATTTATCATGTTACCATATATCTGGGTAACTGATTTATTGCAGAAAAGTTATCAAGGAAAAACAGGTTAATTGAGAGGTTTTGTACTTAATGAATTGTCAAGATCTCCAAAACATCTGCATGGGTTCCTTAACCAAAAATTGTCACAAGTTAAACACTATCGAATATAACTTTTGTAACTCAAAACAAATCATCCACATGTTCGTGTCTCTTCTTTTAAACAGTTATTTAAGGGGAAACAAATGCAATATTATAACTTAGGCATACTTTTTCTGTATGGAAATTATTTTTCATCTGACTAAACAATTAGTATTGTTGGTTTTCGGCAAACTACTTACCCGTACCGTCCAACATTTGACCATCAGAACTTAGCTAAGTAAATTACCATTATTTGTTCTTATAATTAGTGCGATATGATCTTAAATCCCCAAATCATGATTATGCATGTTTTTGTTTTTGTATATATAAAGCAATAGATAAACACTGACTGCATTGACTGTTACAATAGTATGTCACTTGTGAACTAGAATATCCACTCTTTTATATTATTTCTCTGTAATGGCGGCCACTAATTTACATATTACCAAATAAGGTATAGCCTAAAACCATCAAATATGTCTTACTCATATTCAGTGGCATTCAAAATATGGGTATAGGTTTTGAAAGTGAATGATTTGCTCACATACTTTGAGAGTTATTAAAGAAACATGTTTTTATGAAGTCAAATTAGTGTAATTTTGGTGGCCATTTTGTTTATGCAAATTAGATGGTCAAAAACTCAGAACTTTGCTTGGGAACCGGGCTAATCGGATTCAGCATCCCAACATTATGTGAAATAGCTTGGTTCCCAACTTTTACCCCGAAATACTTACCTAGTTTTAGAGTTATTAAAGAAACATGTTTTTATGAAGTCAAATTAGTGTAATTTTGGCGGCCATTTTGTATATGCAAATTAGATGGTCAAAAATTCAGAACTTTGCTTGGAAACCGGGCTAATCGGATTCAGCACCTCAACATTATGTGAAATAGCTTGGTTCCCAACTTTTACTCCGAAATACTCACCTGAAATACTCACCTAGTTTTAGAGTTATTAAAGAATCATGTTTTTATGAAGTCAAAATAGTGTAATTTTGGCGGCCATTTTGGTTACCGTATTTGTCGGTGTATTAACCGCACCTTTTTTCTCCAAAAAAAAGCTCCAAAATGGGGGGAGCGGTCAATACACGGAGATAGGAAAATTGTACACGCAAATTGCCTAGCCAGCGCCGGGCCTTAATTACGATGCGGTTAATACACGGAGATAAGATTCACAAGTGACCAAAGTCCACCTCAGCAAGGCATTCATACTCATACGATGCACGGAAAATACAAGCATATTCCCCCCAAAACAAGTCATGCAGTGTCTTTTGTTTCTCTTTTACCTCTTCCTAAATATTGCTCGTTGTTGCTGCGAAAGCAGCTTGGAAGATTCACGATCTTAGTACGAATCCTAACATGCACCCGCGCGACTGGCCGAGCAGCTAGCTCAGGCGGGAATTCTCTTTCCCGACGCGACCCCAAGCCGCCGCCCGGCCCCGCGCCGGTGCGCGCTGGCGGTGTGCATGCTAGCGCTGCGGGTAGCACAGGCCCTCGTTCAGGTGAAAGGCCACGCTGCTGAATGCACACACGTGTGCGATTTCCGCATGTGCTAAATAAGAAATTGGTACGTTGTACACTGTAGCACTCGATATGTCATCAAAATTATGCTAAACTATTGAGTGCTAATACTCAAATAATAATCCACCCTTCAAAACATGTGAGCTGACATGACAACATCGTGATCGTATATATCAGTACAATGCACTCGCAAGTAACGATCGTAATTTCTTATCCCCTGAAACAGTTTTCAAGAGTAGATTCAACATAATTTGAACCAGAAAGAAGGAATAACATTAAGGTACAGTTTTTTTTAAATCTCCGTTCTGATTGTTTTATTGGTGAAATCTTTGTTTTGTTGTCTAACGTTTTATGTAGTCCCATGTGTAGTGATCCGTGTGGCAAATTCAACAGAAGTTATAGATTCTTCTGCTGTGAAGAAGGCCTGATAATTTTCTTTATTTACTTCGGAGGCTTCAGTAAATAAAACAAAATTCATAGGCAAAACTTCTCTGATAGATAAGCTATTTTTGGTACCTTTCCTAAGAAAATGCTGACCATCTAAAGACTAAAAATCAAGAATTATACTATCAAATTTTTGTTTTTTTCATGGAAAAATGGCCAAAGTTGGGGGTGCGGTTAATACATCGGAGCGGGTAATACACCGACAAATACGGTATGCAAATTAAGTGGTCAAAACCTCCAAATTCCGCTTGGGAACCGGACTAATCGGATTCAGCATACCAAAATTATGCAAAATAGCTTGGTTCCCAACTTTTACCCCGAAATACTCACCTAGTTTTCGAGTTATTAAAGAAACATGTTTTTATGAAGTCAAAATAGTGTAATTTTGGTGGCCATTTTGAATATGCAAATTAGGTGGTCAAAACCTCAAAATTCCGCTTGGCAACCGGACTAACCGGATTCAGCATACCCAAATTATGCAAAATAGTTTGGTTTCCAACTTTTACCCCGAAATACTCACCTAGTTTTAGAGTTATCAAAGAAACATGTTTTTATGAAGTCAAAATAGTGCAATTTTGGCGGCCATTTTGAATATGCAAATTAGATGGTCAAAAAATCTGAATTTTGCTTGGGAACCGGGTCAATCGGATTCAGCACCCCAAAATTATGTAAAATAGCTTGGTTCCCAACTTTTACCCCAAAATGCTCCTAACATGCACATTTTCCAGAAATCCGACTAGACTATTTCATTACCTCACAAATTATTTTGTGCAGCGCCCTCTATACCAAAACTGAACTACCCCTTTAACTTGCGAGCCAGGAGATATTAGCAATCAAATGTGGTCCCTATAGTGTGTTAAAGAACTCTGCAGGTGTAGTTCGGGCCTTGCGGCTGGTAGTGACCGGGAAGGAGCACCAAGCGAATCTTGTTGCAATATTTTACACCCTAGCAACAATGATGTTCATTATTCGCTGAGCGAGTGACAGGGAAGTACAGGCCCTGCTGTGTCGTAGAGTGGAAACTGCTAACAGAAACTTTACGGCTAGCACAGCAATTCCATTATAGTATTTATACACAGGTGGTATGTGCATGCACTGTAAATTGTAGTGCATTTGATATGTACAATGGCGGTAATGTCAGCCAGGGGCATAAAGGTTGTCCATTTGTCAGTTAAAGAGAGTCCCCATGATTTACAAATCATTTGAAAACTTTCCAGTAGATAGATGAGGATAAATTCAACATCCACATGAAATTTTAGATTAAAAATGCTGCAATTTTGTACTTTATAACTAAATACAACCACACAAATAAAGAAATCATTGATTCAATGTATGCTATTTTTGTCACTAAGTTTGTTTATTTGGTTTATCATGATATAATTACCATGTATGTTGGCATTATTAACATGATGTAATTTAATTTAATTTTGTTTTTTATATGCAAAATCTGAAAACAAGGAATGGGTAAATACATTTATAAGTTTTACAAATCTTGGTTGTTTGTTATATACTTTGAAATCGCCATTGTCAAATGCACTTATTTATAGTGCATGCACATACCACCTGTGTATAAATACTATAATGGAATTGCTGTGCTAGCCGTAAAGTTTCTGTTAGCAGTTTCCACTCTACGACACGGCATGGCCTGTACTTCCCTGTCACTTGCTCAGCGAGTAATGAACATCATTGTTGCTAGGGTGTAAAATGTTATATTTCATCTGTTTGGGTTTTTACTACATTTAAATATGGGGGGCTAAAAAACAATGAATGACTTAATTCGCAAAATTGTTTGACCAAATTAAGGGTTTCACTGGATGAGGAAACTTTACTGAGAAGATAATCAGCAATTTTTGTTAAAGTAATTTTTAGTTAAGGACTCAATTATTGACACAATGCTGGATTTCAAATTTCAACAAACCTTTCGCTGAGGACATCCTCTTGGTTTCTCAGTCACAGTTGCTGCACCACTTTCTTGGTGTGAAAGTCCATGATGCACAGTATGCATTTCTTCATCATCATCAACGTCATCATATTCATCCTTTTCATCTTCAGAGTAAATCCTGGTTAAAACAATGTCAAATTATGCATTTATAATTAGGGAGAACCACCAACATTTGGCTTTAGGGCCATTGTCCCCTCCGTGACCCAAGTGTAAGACACTGTGTAAAACAATGCTCATATTTCTGTGAGCTTATTAGGTATGATACTCTGTAAGCACTTTCTGTATTTTGAAGTCTATCATGAACATTGTATATGCTATACAGAATATGTTTAAATAGGGTCAGAGGTCAGAAGTCGCTTGTCACATGTGTGACATCATAATTCAATTTTATTTTGCAAACTGTAAATTATGAATATATAGAATGTCCAGAATTTTAGAACACATGGACCTATAATTATTTATAACCGTACTTATCTCAAGAGTCATGATGTTTTAAATGTAAGTGACCATATTCATGTATTTTTGTTCTATATTTAAAAAAAAAACACTGCATGCAGTCGAAATGATTTATATTAAGCCCAAATTAATATACACTGAATTAATTCTTCAACTCAATTTTAATAGTAATCTGTCTACCAGATCTGATATATATCACAATTATGAGCCATTTTTGCATATATATATGAGCCGTGACCTTGGCCTTTGAACTAATGACCCCAAAATATTACAAGTTTATTAGCTCCTCAAAATTCAAATAGGTAGCAAGTTTGATGGTTATTTGTCAACTGGTTCTTGAGATATTGCAATTACAAGCTTTTTTGGCATAATGAGTCATGTGACCTTGACCTTTGACCTCATGACCCCAAAATCCAATGGCTGCAATGGCTTCCTGGGATACATTAAGGTACCAAGTTTGATTGAAATCTGACATTCAATTCTTGAGATTTCGCAATTACAAGCTAATTTAGCATATGTACCCTGTGACCTTTGACCTGATAACCCCAAAATCTAATCAGTTCATTGGCGCCCCAAGATGCATACATGGACTACTGTATACAGCAATATTTGTGCGTACATATATTTTCGCGAATGAGAGGGTAACATACATTTTCGTGCATTGTTGATTTCGTGATTGGCATGTCACGCTGCTGGGAAAACAATTCACTCAAAAGAAGTCACAAAAATGCAGTGCATAAATGGCAGTAAATCATCTCCTATTTTTAACAAGAGCCCCAGGGGGGCACGACGCTCACCTGAGGTCAATCAATTCACATCTGGCGCATGTTCTCTCTGGCACCCTCAGAAGATATGAAATCAGTTGAAATCATGCCAAAATCTATAATGTGATGTACTATTTAATCAATAACTTTTGATCCCCTGTACCTAACATTATGATTTACCATAATGTTTGGGTGAATCATAAAAAAAGACAGACACACATATAAGACAAAGCTTAACACATTTCACCAGCCACTGACCACTTCAGCATATTAACCCCACTCACATAGGGACCCTATGGGGCCATTCTGCGATGGCCTGTCATACTTCTGGATCTTGAGAAGAAGATATTTAAAATTAACATATTTTTTACACTTGGTGCCCTCCCCCAGGGCCCCCCTGAGGGCCACGCCCACCATTTTAGCAACTTCGATTCCTCTACCCCTAAGGATGATTCCTGCCATGTTTGGTTGGAATCTAATCATTGGTTCTGGAGAAGAAGATGAAAATGTATATTTCCTATGGTAGGGCCCCAAAAAAAACTGTTACGCCCACAGGGCCCTTGTGGGGCCACCCACAAAAATCTTGTGAACAACTTTCATTCTTCATCAATAGAGGCATCTACATATGAAATATCAGGTCTGTCATACTTCTGGATCTTGAGAAGAAGATGTTTAAAATTTACATATTTTTTACACTTGGTGCCCTCCTCCAGGGCCCCCCTGGGGGCCACGCCCACCATTTTAGCAACTTTGGTTCCTCTACCCCTAAAGATGATTCCTGCCATGTTTGGTTGGAATCTAATCATTGATTCTGGAGAAGAAGATGAAAATGTATATTTCCTATGGTAGGGCCCCCCAAAAAACTGTTACGCCCACAGGGCCCTTATGGGACCACCCACAAAAATCTTGTGAACAACTTTCATTCTTCATCAATAGAGGCATCTAAATATGAAATATCAGGTCTGTCATACTTCTGGATCTTGAGAAGAAGATGTTTAAAATTTACATATTTTTTACATTTGGTGCCCTCCCCCAGGGCCCCCCTGGGGGCCACGCCCACCATTTTAGCAACTTTGGTTCCTCTACCCCTAAATATGATTCCTGCCAAGTTTGGTTGGAATCCGATCATTGGTTCTGGAGAAGAAGATGAAAATGTAAAAAGTTTACGGACGACGGACGACGGACGACGGACGACGGACGACGGACGACGGACGAAAAGCGATCACAATAGCTCACTTGAGCCTTTGGCTCAGGTGAGCTAAAAATACAGCAAATTCGTAAATCAATTACAGTTGTTGGTTTTAACATTTTTCTGGCATGAATTTTTATGGAAATGTAGTAACCAAGTCAATTTTTACCAAATCAGTGTCTGATAAATGAGACATACTGCCCGTCATACTATAGACCAACTATGCCCATTCTCTCTTTACCGCTCAGCACACAGCTGAATGCAGACTAACAATGGCGCGCGGAATACTCGCGTGTTCAATAGAACGTTGGGCAGAAAGTCTCATTTATCAGGCACTGATGTTTCCTTTCTTACCTAACATTCTCTGGGTCCAGCTGAAGATCTTGCAGGAATGAGTCTACATTCGAGTAGGTCTTTCCATTGAATGTGAAATCCCCCATGGAGATGTGTGGCAGGCATTCCTGTCATGACAAAACATTCAATGAGACAATGTAAATCCTAATTCATAGGCAACATACAGACAAAATTGGAATAAGTCTACTCATCAGATGTTTCACAATTCTTCCAAGTTACGGCCTTTGGCTCAAATTGACGCTTGGTGGAAAAACATTG
The DNA here is from genome assembly GCA_037951105.1 of Echinarachnius parma. Taxonomy (NCBI): domain Eukaryota; kingdom Metazoa; phylum Echinodermata; class Echinoidea; order Clypeasteroida; family Echinarachniidae; genus Echinarachnius; species Echinarachnius parma. Next base: position 174,053 of record JBAMJV010006881.1, on the reverse strand, counting down.
TTGACCAGCAATTATATGCAGTCGAAAAAACAAAGAAATACATAAGAAGTTCCAAAAACAAAGAAATCTCCCCCCTCCCCCCCCCCCCGTCTATTGCATAGCCAAAATAGCCCGGCCTAATTGGGGTTAAAGGGGTAGTTTAGTTTTAGTAGAGAGGGCGCTGCACATCACAATTTTTTTGTGAGGTAATGAAAAACTGAGTGTCGAATTTGAGAGAACATGCAATTCTAATGGCAGAATAAACTTTATTTGGTCAAAATCGACCCAGAAACGGCTGAAATATCAATAAATATATCTGATCTTATAATTATTTGGGGCCCAAATAATTAGATGATTTTTAGAAAAAAATAAAAAAATGCTTGCATTTTTTCAAAAATGTTAAAAAGAGTTTTTTTAAATAGTTGTTGATGATCTCTCTATTTAATCATTATATAAATAAAACATCACATGCATAATTATGTATGAAAAATGGTTGAAACCAATGCCTTTTTAAAAAGTGCCCTCTTGTGTTTTAATGGCTCTTTTTGAATGATAACAGGCTTTTTACTTAGTCGTTTGTAATTTTGTATACCTTTCGAGCATGGTGGAGTTATAACTATTAGTATATAACTAGCTGTACCCACGGAAATCCGCGGGTTTTTGAAAGAGAAAGACGATGATGATATACACCACTTTAAAACTTTACAAAATATCCCACAGTCATCATTTAAATAGTACCGGTAATGCAAAATAGACTTGGGCGACTCAATCCCAATACATCCGGCCAATGTATAACAAAATTATGATGATTTTAGTATCCACGCTAAGTTATTCAGTATTCCCACATATTTCATATCATCCATAATTTGTTCCGCTTGTATTAAAATATATACAATACACTATGATGTGATCTTGCTAACAAAGTAGCTCATATCATTAAAGTTCTCCCGCATTTCATATTCTTGTGAAACCTGATGATACATGTATATTCCCTTGAAAGGAATAGTAACCGTCTACATACACTGCATTTGCATACTATACATGAGCAGATACTTCCCCCATCCATTCTACCCCCACCCCCGAGATTTGTTCAGCTTGTATCAAATTAGATACAGTATACTATGTACGTGTTCTTGCTAGCTTCGCCGCTGCACCCCCCCCCCCCCCCCAATTGCCTGCATGACGCAATTCATATCCAAACTAAGTTCTCCTGCGTACACATTTTTTTCATATCCTTTTGAAACCAGATGATAGACGTTTATACCCGATTGCATAATAAATTAGCAGAAACCCCCCCCCCCCCCCCCTTCCATATCTCGAGTTGGGACAATTGATTGTGTCCCTGAAAGTATATACTTATGAAGGGCCTATTTGATCAAAATATACATTTACTACAGAGTCTACATCTAAGACTTGAAATAGTTTACCTTCGGAAGTAACTAATTTGAGTCTGATCCATAGGCGTACCCAGGGGAGGGGTTTGGGGGGTTCAACCCCCCTCCCCCTTTTGACCAGAAATTATTATTATTTATTTTTGTGGGGGGGGGGGGGGGGGGGTTTGAACCCCCTCTTTACAACTTGTAGCTGGTCTCGAGACCACATTTAAGCGGCCTCGACCATCATTACCGAAGAAACCTGGTTTCAGCCTCCAAAATATTGAACATAGTTGGTCTTGGTTACAAAAATTTTCAACGGACACCATCCCCACCCCCTCCGCTTACAGGATCTAGAAAAATGTCTTAGTCTCTGCCTCGAAAATAAGTGACTGGTCCTGGTCTCGACCTCGAAAATAGTAAATGTACTTGGTTTCGGCTTCAAAAATTTCTACGGCCACTCTCCCCCCCCCCCCCCCTGCTTGCAGAAATTTACGACATACCCCCCCCCCCCCCCCCCTCTTGATCTTGGGTACGCCACTAGTCTAATCATCATTATTCAGGTTTGTGTCATTTCAAGTTTCAATTACACACAAATTAATTTAATCCGAAGATTAACTATTCCAAGGCTTAGATGCTTACTCTTGAGTAAATTGAGTAAACAAGATATAACGTCATAACAATCTATTTTTTGAATTTTCAAATTTGAACTTCATTTACCGAAAGAGCATGGAAAATAATGTCCAAATACCAAACATCAATTAAAAATGTTAAGAATAGGCTGAGATATGTATGTTCTGTATGGAACATTTTATCTACGAGAGAGCTGTACCTACCTATTCATGTAATGAATGCCAGTTCTATGCCCTGCTTAGAAGTGTTCCGGCAACCAATAAAGTTTGTTGAACCCATGACCCCAGTGACACGCAGGCACCCCACTTCCTGCTCCCTACCCATCATGCAACGATCATCCTTCCTTTTATGCCGAAGGACAAATCCGCCAGAGGGGAAGGAGGGAGGGGTCCTATAGGTAGGTACAGCTCTCTCGTAGATAAAATGTTCCATACAGAACATACATATCTACTTCACCTCGCTGTACCTACCTATTCATGTAATGAATGCCAGATTCCCACAGAAAGGCAGGACGGTGGGAAGGGCGGACAATTTGGCCATAATCAGAGAACATAACCAACAAACAACCAAAAATCACCGGGGGTACTAACGCCCTAAACGTCTATATACATGTATATGTATGTATACATATACCTACAGCCTAGCCATCCTACAACGTTCCGGACGGCAGGCGAACGAAAAAACGACGACAGACCCGATCCTAACACTCGAGGACCGGGTAAAGAACAAGGGTGGGGTTAAGGGTGTACCCCACTGCACTGCTTGTGCCAAGAAATGAACAAAGACATCCCCAGGACCGGCCAATCACCTCACCGGACGGGGATAACATAATACAACCTCATGCCCTATCGTCCGTTCGGGCAGGAGAGCACTGCCGAGGCGAAACCCGCCTCAGCACACGCGACGTCTGTTAGGTAACATGACGTGAACGTATTGGCGTTCCGCCAATATGCTGCCTTCATGATGTCCTCCACCGAGACACCTTGAAAGAGAGCCCAAGATGAAGCGACTCCTCTCGTGTCGTGGGCCCGGACCCCCTGGGACAGCACAGCCTCTGGGCCTCCCGCCCTGATGGCCTGGACAATCCATCTGGATATTGTATCCACAGCCACCGCGCCGTGGGGGTTCTTCACACTCACGAACAGCTGATCGGACGAGCGCAACGTCTTCGTCCTCTCCAGATACCATTTCAGGGCCCGGACAGGGCACCACGCCCTGTCCTGGTGGACCGAAGAGAAGGCTTTAAGCGAGGGGAGGAAAACCTCCCCCGCAGAGCCCCCATCGGCTTGGTTCTTCGCGATGAATCGCGCATGGGGGACAAGCCGCACCCCTCTCACCTCCCACCTAACGTGGCCTGCGGCCACCGAGAGGGCCCGGAGGAAGCTTCGTCTCCTCCCCGAGGCCACCGCGAGGAGGAATACAGTCTTAAGGGTCAAGTTGTACAGCGAGGCCTTGTGCATCGGTTCAAATGGGGCCTTCGCAAGACCACGCAAGACCCGCGGGAGACTCCAAGCCGGACCCAACTTCTTGAACGCGGGTCTGGCGATGGAAAATGACTTGATCAATCTAGTCAAATGCCTGGACGTGCCAACTGAGTCACCGTCCTGGAAACCGGCATGGATCGCTGAGACGGCCGATCTATAGCCCCTAATAGTCGACATCGCCAACTTCTTGTCAAACAGGAACATGAGGAAATCAGCAATCGAGCCTAGAGGAGCTGTGGACGGATCAATCTGCTGATCAGAACACCATCGGAAGAAGGCCTGCAGTCTAGAATCGTAAGTGACCCTTGAGGATTTCCTGAGATATCTCGCCGACATATCGGCAGCCCTGACTGAAAGGCCTGCCTGAGCCGCGGATGCCCTGAGATGATCCAGAGTGTTAATCCGAGATTGCGCAGGGGGTGGAAGGTTCGTGTCCCTGGCTGAGACAGAAGGTCCACCCTGTCCGGCAGGATGACTGGTGGGTGAATGAGAAGCTCCACCAGAGATGGGAACCACGGGCGCTTCGGCCACCACGGGGCTACCAAGTAGATCGTGGCCCACTCCTGCTGCACCTTGTGCAGGACCTGGGGCACCAGAGCGAACGGGGGAAAAGCATACCCCAGGAAGCCCGCCCAGTGAATCGAGAACGCGTCCGTTGCTAGCCCCAAGGGCTCCCTGTACTTCGTGCAAAATCGAGGGAGTTGTTTGTTCAGGATCGACGCAAACAGGTCCACGTCTGGACGCCCGAACACGAGGAAAATCCTCTGTGCGACCTCCCGATTCAGCTGCCACTCCGTAGGCAGGTACCGTCCCTGGGACAGGAAATCGGCTATGTAATTGTCCTTGCCCGGGACGTGCGAGGCAGATATAAGGACCCGATTCTCCTCGCACCAATCCAGGAGGTCCAGGGTCAACCTGCAGAGAGACCTGGACCTCGTGCCCCCCTGTTTGTTGATGTGGGACACCACCGTAAGGTTGTCTGTCTTGATCAGAACCGAACGTCCCACTACGGACCCGAGAAAGGTCTGCAGTGCTTTCCAGACCGACCTCAATTCCAGCAGATTTATGTGCTGGCCTATTTCGCCTAAGGCCCAGGGGCCCCCGGCCTTCTGACGCCCCAACACAGCCCCCCAGCCTGTCGAGGACGCATCCGTGAAGATCGTTACCGTTGTGGGGGCGGGAACGAACCGTTTCCCCTGCACCAGCGCGCCAGGAGTCAGCCACCAGGCCAGAGCTGACCCCATCTGCGCCGTTAGCACTACAGTCTTTAGCATAGTGTCCACCTGCGGGCGGTACTGGCCCATCAGACCCAGTTGAAGAACTCGCATCCTCCGCCTGCATTGAGGGACCGAGTCCACCAGGCTCGCCAAGCAACCGAGGAGCTGCAACCAGGCCCTTGCCGGGGCCCTGGGAGTGCCTAACAGGGTCGAAGCCCTCTCCACCACTCTCTCCACCCTGTGCGGAAGAGGGCGCGCGAGCATACGATTCAGGTCGATTTGGACTCCGAGATAGTCCGGGACCTGGGTGGGCTCGAGCTGAGACTTTTCGTGGTTCACGAGGAACCCGAGACCTGACACTGTCTCGATAGTGGTCCTTAGATGAGCGCGAAGGACGTCTGGAGAACGAGCGATCAGCAACCAATCGTCCAGATAAACGAAAATCTGGACGCCTTTTTCCCGGAGGAACTTTGCCACCTCCTGCACTACCCGAGTAAAAACCCGAGGGGCGGTTTTCAGCCCGAACGGGAGAGCCCGATACTTGTAGTAGGCGCCCCCGACGGCGAACCCGAACAGCCGCTGAGCGGCCGGGGCGATAGGGATGTGGAAGTAGGCGTCGGTCAAATCTATCGACGCTGCCCATCCTCCCCGCGACAACATTGGCAGAACCCGAGCAAGGGTCTCCATTTTGAAGGTCGAATTTAAAACGGACTTGTTTAACCGTTTGAGATTCAGAACCATACGGAACTTGCCGTTCTTTTTTGGTGTGAGAAACACTGGCGAGAGAACGAGGCTCCGGGCGCTGCGTACCCTTACTATGGCCCGCTTCTCTACCAGGGACGCTATTTCTCCGAGCAGAGCCGCCCTTTTCATTGGATTCTTGGGTAGCGGCGTTATTCTGCTCAGTCTGTGTAGGTTTTTGAAGTTGCCCACCAGCTGAGGGCAATATCCCTTGCGAATAATGCGCAGCACCGTTTCGTTTTGAGTCACGGCAGGCCAAAACAGGGCGAACGACTGGAGCCTGCCTCCCACTACTGTGGGTCGTCCGCCCTTGACCCGGACATAGTCATAGACGTGGGCCGAAGCCCCGGAATGGCCCCGATGGACGAGAGGGGGGGGCCTGACCTCTCGGTCTTCTGAATTGTCCACCCCCTCTCCTGTCAGACCCCCGTCGGAACGAGCCTGGGGCTGAACTAGCGGCCGGACGATGGCCTTGTTCACGAAAGGGATAACCCCGAGCAGGGGGCTCCGCACGAGAGGGTCTAGAGAACGACACCTTGTCCTTCCTGCCCGAATATGACGGCTTGCTTAGCTTCTGCACCGTCTTGTCGGCCGTGCTAGAATCGAGGATAGATTTCTCGAGCGTCGATTGAAATTTGCCCGCGAACAAATCAGGACCTGACAGTGGGAGACTGCTCAGAACCTCCTCTGCCCTCCTCTCAAGCTTCAGCTGATCGAGGACCAGGGCGCGGCGCCGCTTCGAGCACAAGAGAGCCGTCCTGGACGCTTGCTCAAATTGCATATCGGAAATTCGACGTAGAAGATCCGAAATTGTCTTGCTGTCATCGGCCGAGACCCCGAGACGGGCCTCCTCCCGCTGGGCCGTCAATAGGTAGGACTGGAACACCGCCAGTTTCATGGAGGCTCTAGCGGCCTGATCGATAGCAGAGATCTGGCGCTCCTCCTCTTTAAAACCCCTGGCCCGCATAGGGTTACGAGCTGAACCCCGGGCGCGGGCGTCCCCAACCTGGAACGCCGACTCCGGCACCTTGGGGGTTTTGAAATATTCCTCGTAGTACGAGTCACCGAAACGGAAATCCGACCTCATATCCGAGCGCGCGTGCTGCACGCGAGAGGGTTTGCCCGCCAGGCTATGATAACGACTCGAGAACGGGGTATCCAGTTTCACCGCCCGTGACCTCTTGGGCGGGTTAAAATCAGAGTCGAGGCAGAAGATCGGTCTGGCCTCGGAGTCCGACTCGGCCACTGAATCTGCCTTTAACTGCGGGCAGTATTTGATCAGAATATCCGTGGCCGCGCTGCCCTCCCTAACCTCCGAGGGACGCGCCGAATCGGGGGGAATCTCATCCGAGATAATCTCTATGGATCTCTGAGATTGAGAGCAGGACTCGATAGAAGAAGCACTGGCATCATCCCGCCAGTAATCGGCCCGGGCCGACACCCGGGGGCGGTGATAGCCAAACTCCTCATCCGAGACTTCAGTCAGGTGAACGGACCCGACCTCAGCCTGTCCCCGGCGGCGGGGCGGGGAAAACTCGCGGCGACGGGGACTCGAGAATACCCGGACACGCGAGCGGGATTGCCGCGGGGAGCGAGCCCCCGTATCACAATCCTCCCCACGCGGGGAGCCGACGGACCGCGGAGAGTCGGGAGCCCGTGATATCGTGCAGGGAATCCATTCCTTCGGGCCTGTGGTATCGCCCGCCCGTGCGGGAAGGGCCCGAGAAACAAGCGAGTGACCGCTAGAAGGAGGAGGGACTGGGGCGGCTAACGGCAAGCCCGCCCCGCCCTGGGACTGCGCGGACGAAAGCACGGACTGGAGTGCTTGAACGAAGAAGCCATAGGCCGCGGACGGATCGAGCGGCGGAGCGGCGCTCGCTACCCCGGCGGGCACGGCCGCCGAGCGAGTACTCGGGCGAGGTAAAATTGCCGCTGAAGCTGGGGCACCAACAACGGGCCCGGCGTCAGTCTTTTTTGAAGTCTTCTCAGACGACTTTGGTTTTGAAGACTTGGGATCGGATTTGGCCCCCTTCTTCCGCCCATCAGGCCGGGGTACTATTCCGTCTGTCGATCGACCAATATGAGACTGCTCAGGCGCCATAGCCTCGAGCAGTGCATATGGAAAGCTATTTGGATCCGATGCATCCGCCGGCACAATGCCTGCCACGGGTTCGGATCTAGCCACCGGGGCAGACACGGCTGCCCCACCCTCCGTTCTTCTACTCTTCGACGGCGGAGCCGCTGACTTCGACTTACCGCCCGACCGCTTCTTGCCGCCCGGCGACCCCGCTACGCTCGGCGGGCGCGCGAGAGCCGAACCACTCAGAGCGCGCTCTTCGCTAGCGGACATGGTCGAATACGCGACGCGAAAAACGGTCGAAACCCGAGGAAGAAAACGAGTCAATACGTCACGAAAAAACAACACACAAACTCACCAAACGGGTTCAACAGAAGGGTAAACAAATGCAAAGCAAAATACGGGACAAAACACACTCCAAAAGAGGTAATACCGACAAAAACTAGAATAATTACACCTTGATTTATGGAACACGACTAATTCTGCACGCGGCATAAAAAAGAAGGATGATCGTTGCATGATGGGTAGGGAGCAGGAAGTGGGGTGCCTGCGTGTCACTGGGGTCATGGGTTCAACAAACTTTATTGGTTGCCGGAACACTTCTAAGCAGGGCATAGAACTGGCATTCATTACATGAATAGGTAGGTACAGCGAGGTGAAGTAGATATGCCTATCGGAATGATTTGTTTTGTCAATGGGAAATCAATGCTTCCAACGCACCCTTTCGGCAAAACTGGGGGGGGGGGGGGCTTTGGACGAATGGTCGTGTTCAAGTCAACGCGACGCGACGCTACCCACCCTTTCGGCATAATAATTCGGTTTTGGCTAATAAAGTTCAGCCTTACCAAAACTTAACTACCCCTTTAAACATGTGGACACATTTTCTATTATTACTGGAGAAAATGGAGAAAAACTTCTGAGAATTATATGAGATTGGGCCAACTCTCGGAACCGTTGCGTTCCCGTCTCGGTCCTCGGCCATGTCTAAATGACTACATGTAATCTTTATTTTTGAGATCTTTTTCTGTGACATACATTTACAAACGTCAGCTTCACAATACCTTTACAAGAATAAGTACAATATTGTTGTAATATTATCCTAAATCGGTTAAACTCCTTTATTGACCGAGTTTGATGGAGGGATGCATTCCTTTTTCATTCCTAGAATCCAAATTACAGGGCTGTTCCATCTGATATTTGTGTGTGTGTGTGTTACATTCACCCCCATCCGTCAACTGGAAACGGTTCAGACGTTTTGTAAAAGAGGGCCTGTCCGTTTAAATATGTTTTGTGAAATATTTTGCCAAAATGAATACAGCCCAGTGCCACGGCGGTAATCCCATTTGTGCCAGCCACTAATCCTCCCTGTTCCAGGTGTATTTGGAGACATGTTCAAGTGCTTAAAGGGGTAGTTAAGTTTTGGTAAGGCTGAACTTAAGTAGCCAAAAACTGCACAGTAACATTATAAACTAATAGTTATAACTCCACCATGCTCGAAAGGTATACAAAATTACAAACGACTAAGTAAAAAGCCTACCGTATTTGTCGGTGTATTAACCGCTCCGATGTATTAACCGCACCCCCAACTTTGGCCGTTTTTCCATGAAAAAAAAAAAAATTTGATAGTATAATTCTTGATTTTTAGTCTTTAGATGGTCAGCATTTTCTTAGGAAAGGTACCAAAAATAGCTTATCTATCAGAGAATTTTTGCATATGAATTTTGTTTTATTTACTGAAGTCTCCGAAGTAAATAAAGAAAATTATCAGGCCTTCTTCACAGCAGAAGAATCTATAACTTCTGTTGAATTTGCCACACGGATCACTACACATGGGACTACATAAAACGTTAGACAACAAAACGAAGATTTCACCAATAAAACAATCAGAACGGAGATTTAAAAAAAAATGTACCTTAATGTTATTCCTTCTTTCTAGTTCAAATTATGTTGAATCTACTCTTGAAAACTGTTTCAGAAATAGTAAGTAATAATAGCGAGTAATACGGCATACGATCGTCGTCGATCGTCGACATGGATGAAACGATTCTCAAACGTTGACATCCAGTCCGCCCGGTACTAAACAAATGCTCCGATAGCCCGCCATATCACTCATACACTTTGCGTGAAGGTTATGGGTCTATTTTGTTACGCGAGATCCATCCGCCGGGAATTGGGGAAATCCCCGGCGGATGGATCTCGCGTAACAAAATAGACCCGATAACCTGCACGCAAAGTATATGAGTGATATGGCGGGCTGTATTGGAGCATCGGCGGCCGGGGGTCGGGAAAGAGAATCCCCGCCTGCATGCTCGGCCAAGTGCCAGTCGCGCGGCCGGGTGCATGTAAAGCCCGGCGCAGACAGAGCCGACTCGACCCGACCCGACTGGTTTCAATCAGGCTAGAGTTGGGCCCGGTCGGTCGGAGCAGATTTATCGCGTTGAATCGGCCCCAACTGGCATCCGACTGTCTCTCGACTGGCAAAATGTGTGTCGCGAGGCACTGAAAACTGAGCCGATCGGAATGACAACCAGTCGAGTCGGCTCTGTCTGCGCCGGGCTTTAGGATTCGTACTAAGATCGAAGCAATGATCGTGAATCTTCAAAGCTGCTTTCGCAGCAACAACGAGCAATATTTAGGAAGAGGTAAAAGAGAAACATAAAAGACACTGCATGACTTGTTTTGGGGGGAATATGCTTGTATTTTCCGTGCATCGTATGAGTATGAATGCCTTGCTGAGGTGGACTTTGGTCACTTGTGAATCTTATCTCCGTGTATTAACCGCATCGTATTAGGGCCCGGCGCTGGCTAGGCAATTTGCGTGTACAATTTTCCTATCTCCGTGTATTAACCGCTCCCCCCTTTTTGGAGCTTTTTTTTGAGAAAAAAGGTGCGGTTAATACACCGACAAATACGGTAGTATCATTCAAAAAGAGCCACAAAACACAAGAGGGCGCTTTTTAAATAGGCATTGGTTTAAACAATTTTTCATACAAAATAATGCATGTGATGTTTTATTGATATAATGATTAAATAGAGAGATCATCAACAACTATTTAAAAAACGCTTTTGAAAATTTTTGAAAAAGTGCAACTATTTTTAAATTTTTTTCTAAAAATCATCTTATTATTTGGGCCCCAAATAATTATAAGATCAGATATATTTATTGATATTTCAGTTGTTTGTGGGTCGATTTTGACCAAATAAAGTTTATTCTGCCATTAAAATTGCATTTTCTCTCAAATTTGACACTCAGTTTTTCATTACCTTGCAAAAAAAATTGTGATGTGCAGCGCCCTCTCTACCACAAAAGCGTGCATGCATGCATAAAGCAGCAAAGCGATGGCTCTCTTGCTTGAAGAGGGCAGTCAATCGATACTAGCGTGCCTGAATGTATAAAGCACTATACCAATAGCGTGCGTGCAGCCTCATGGCGTGTTAGGAGTTAAAGTGTAACATTAACACTTTGTGCGCCGTGCAGTAGATCCCCCCGTGGCCAGATTATTTCACAGCGCAAATTCAATAGTTTACCCATACTCTGGCGCTGGCACCCTAGGCGCCTAACTACCCATGACCCGCGATTGGTCATTACGGTTGCACATCACGCACGTGCGTACGCCATCGTATCGTATATTGTGTGCGCATGCATGCACACAATGCCTGCTATGTTTGTGACTAAAGTCGAACGAAGCGCTCTGCAGATTGTGACTATAGTATAATAAGGCACGTTAAGAGTTAATATAACTTTTTAAATACTATGAGACAACTTGTTCGAAAATAATACACTGTCCAAAATAATAAACCTGTCTGTGCATTTTGAACTTCTTGGTTTATTCAGAGGTTTGATTTCACTTTGCTCTAGGGTAGTTCGCAATAACATAATGTACTACAGGATTCTGAAATAATAATTTTGATACTTTTTTGTCCGAATCAACTTTGTACATTCATTAACTTAAAGGACAATGAACCTATGGCTTTCGGCTACTATTATCATTTAGGGGGTAAACAGACATTTAATTTGATACATGACTAGGCCATTTTGGCCTACTGGATCCTATGAAATCCTTCTGTGAACATACCGTATTTACCGGTGTAATCGCCACATGCTTTTTCCTTGAAAAAAACCAAGCAAAGTTGGGGTGCAGCGCATACCCGGCGATAGTCAAATTTTCATGGCCTCAATTTAAACAACACATTTCAGCAGGTGTGGGACTATTGGTTGTATTGCACTGTATTGTATTGGGTGATAAAACATTATTTAGCCAAATTGTCTACGTTTACCCTGGCCTAGAATGGTTTCTCCCTTATTTTTGCCGATATTTGCTAAATCCGATACGTTTTTAACTTAGTTACGAAACAAATGCACTGCCAGCGCCGCGCTTGCCTGCCATCGATCTAGCTACGTGTGTTATGGATGCAGCGCATGATTGCATGATAAAGATAATGTATACTAAATGGTTTTGGCAAAGACAGCAGAGCTGTACAATGCGTGAGCCAGCTGCGCTGACAATCTCGTAAGTGCTGGCAATCTCCTAATACATGTAGCACTAGAGCACTCTGGGGCCACTCTCATAGGCAGGCTGCAGTAAATCAATTTGTGCGACTGGCAAAAATCATAAAAAACATTTCTAGCTAAAATCTCACCAATTAATCAAACTTAACATGAGAGGGGGTTAGAATTGAATATAATTTCAAACTTACATGAGCTTTCCAATGTCAGAAGCACTTTCAATTCCAGTTTTTAAATATCTGATCTATGACTTGAAGTCCAAATCAGAGCATGAGCTTTCTGACTGTGCAGCACTCAACCGCAAGTTTTAGAACAGTTGTTTACATGTTTAGGCTTGTCTGCCAGCCATTATTATCAAAAGCAAAGTACTCTGACTTGTAAGGGTGTGAATAGATAGCATTTCAATAGGTGTCTGGACAAGACAATACATGTGGCTTTTGTATTGCATTCCAAAGTATACAACAATGATTGTAGGTCAATTTGTGACTCTAAAGAATTTTTTACAACCAGCTTTGAACTACTTATAAAAGTAACACCATGATTCAATGAAGGCATGCTATAATTGTTTGTTGAACAAACGCCAAAGCCATATTATGCAATTTATATATAGACAAACACAGCATCAAATTGATCAATAGTGTGAAAAACATCTAATTTAAGGCTAGGTAGACAGGGGAATTCCCCAGTGTTTACTTGGACAATGAGGGCAACTGACTATCAGGCTTTTTACCAGGCAATGGAGTAAGGGGTTAATGCAGCATGCTGTTAACCCCTTGTCTTGTAGGGCTGGCACTAGAGTTCTCGTTCCTATTCAGGAAAACTATATTTTTGCTCGAAACTAAGGTAATTCTGAATAATTTGTAACTATACTTTACATTGTTAAAGAAAAATATATCAAGATGAGGAGAAAATTTTGGAAAACCATTAAATTCCCGTTTTTTTTGTCGCCAGTTTTCCTAGCGCACTTTTCTCCCAATTTTTTTTCTTCAATTTCAAAGATTAAAAGTCTGCATGCGGCCTTTACGCGGATGCGGCGATGGCGTCGGTAAATACGGTAACCAAATTTTACTAATTTTACGGTGGCACAAGATGATGGGAGCATACATGTCCGTGTAACTACTCGACATGCTTCGCGAATTATGATCTCTGTGCGGACTGTTCGAACAAATTCGCCCACACGCTCGCCATGCTAGGCCTGTGTTATTGCAGGAAAAACAGGAATTTGATGATGGGAGCATACATGTCCGTGTAACTACTCGACATGCTTCGCGAATTATGATCTCTGTGCGGACTGTTCGAACAAATTCGCCCACACGCTCGCCATGCTAGGCCTGTGTTATTGCAGGAAAAACAGGAATAATTGCATTCCGCCAAGCATTTTGCTGCTCAAATAGGTCTGCAAAAGGTGATAGAAAATCTTATCACTAATTTGCAGACTCATCAAAGCGTCAAAGGTATTCAAACAATGGTTTGGTGCAGTGAAAACTGTCATACTTGAACAAAGTAGATACGTTAAGTGCAGGAATGCATCATTGATATATATATCTGATATATCCACAAAGCAATGTGTAAACATTTCACGTTAATTGGATTTTTTTTGGCTGAGATATGAGTGAAAATGCAAAGTGATATTCACTAACTCATTGTACCTACTTTGTACACAGCATGAAATTATCCCGTAGACAATTTCATATCGGAATACTTCAATCGTAAATATATTTTGATCAAAATGGAAATTTGAAAAACCAAAACCTGTCCCATGTACGAGAGAACCAGTAGAGCTCCAAGTAAGTTTAGAGGATTTGACAATCTTACTAAGTCCCTTTAAGTGTATTTCTTTCACCAATCATTCATGACATCTTCAAAACAATAACATGTTTAACAGAACCAAAAACGAGTGGCATACCAGAAATGCTGCTTTCATCTGTTCTATTGTCTGTATGAATACTTTGTGGATGCCGACAGGTTTAAAGTAAATTCCCATGGCTTTTTTATCTCTTTTTGGTATGCACACATGCCGTCGTTAAACATGCTAATGCTAGATATTAACTTTTCTGTCTTCTGGCCCAGTTCAGCAATAGAAAATATGATTTTAGTGGCCCGAAAAATTAACCTTGTGGCTCTAAACAAAGGAAAACAAATGTTGTTGCCCATTTACGCCATTGGAATTGAGCATCAATGAAATTGGCCAAAAGCAAATTTTTAGTGGCAAGCAAGCCTGTGCTAATTTTGACATTGAATATAAATTCCTTGCACATGCAAAAGTTGCTTAAAAATATTTCAGCACTCATGATATATATGAAAAGATGTTTAACATCCTGAAACATCAAAATATTTGGATGGAGAGAAATGTTGTGCGAAATATCCATTATAAATCAATATCATTGGTTCTTTTTTTAGAATGTTATGTTGTTCATATAAAATTGATATGCAATAATAATGGCCCGGATTCACAAAGCAGGTTTGTAGGAGGTTTGTACAAACCATGGTTTATCCATGGTCTACATCTATGGAGTGCTTCTCGTATACAAGTAAAACAATTTATCATTTCTAATGATATGACTGTCAGTGCTTGCTAACCAGCAAATTTCACCATGTGAGAAGACAAACATTTATTTAGTGCATTTTGTAAATGTGTACCATCAACATTGTTAACAAGTAAGGAATTCACATTCTTTCTCCATCAGTTTACAAATGGCACTCCATAGATGTAGACCATGGATAAACCATGGTTTGTGCAAACCTCCTACAAACCTGCTTTGTGAATCCGGGCCAATGTCTCTGAGATTGTTCTGTCTGCATTAAATGTACACTCCACATGAGCTTTGATAGAATTGCAAATTTGTATTTGTATGGTTATTTAGTTTTAGCATCTTGAAAAAATATATTAAAAGTAGGTATACCACAGAGTTTGCATTCATCTGATCTATTGTCTGGATGAAGACTTTATCGATGAAGGAATACTGTTCCATGTTCAGGTTGATGAGTTCAGGCATCAGACAGATAGCTGTAGCAAGGACACTTGATGCTTGGTAGTTCAGATGCATGCCTCTCAATGTCAATGACTGGATCTGTGGGTTTCAACAAATTTCCATAAAAAAAGGGTTGTATTATAAATTCTCAATAACGTGTACAATATAACAGTGGATTACTAAATCACATCAATTGATCAGATGTAATTGCGTGGGACATGCATTGACCAAATGTAATCCATGGACTAAATTTTTAAGTACCCACATCAAAATAATGCATGTGGGAACAAAAACTTTTGTTAATTTTACCCTTGTCATAACCCTTGTCTTAAGAGGACAGGCCATATATACTGAATATCGACATGACTTTGTACAAATTGATGCCGAGACAGAACTTATATCCCTCAGGTATCTTACTGCCATGAATACATGTATGCATTTCCTTATTCACTTTGTCTCATACTCTTCATCTAAATACATGTAAATTCCCACCCAAAAATAATATTCTTATAAATGAAAGGTAACATTTTTAGTAGTCCATTCCATCAACAAGTTCAGAAATATATGTTTCCAGAACAAACAAATTGGAAAATGCATCACAATTCTAAAGCATGCGTTCATGGGTCTGCACGTACTAATGTAATATATTGTTTTTTTTCAATGAATTTTTTTTTCTTGACCAATTGTGCCCATCCATTTTTAGCCTATAATTGAATAATTGCAGTGATTGGAACAATAATGAAGATTTTATGAATCCTAGGAAAAAGTCCATTTCCATAGGATTTGGACACAAATCATAACATTAAATGTTTTCTGGGCTGACATTCACATTCAACTTGAAGAAAAAATAAAGAAGACGCACAGTGATACGTGCCCGTGCTTCATGATCTGATTTACAATTAATCATAGCTCACAATCAAATGTATCTGTTTCCGCAATGGGCCCCTGGTTTCACACTTATAGACTTGCAGTTTTAATGAAAAAAAATTATACACAAAGAATGGAGACTGCATTTTATACACTACCTTGATTGGTGTTTTTGAAGCTGATGAAGCTCCATGAACCTCATCTGACCCTGGGTTTGTCAGCCTTGTTGTTGGATCTTCTGATGCTGAGTCATTGGTGTCCTTTCTGTGAACCTGGCATTCAAATCAAAATCACAATGTTCAACTATTTGAATAAAATTAATATTCTTGAAGATTTCATGGCAAAAGATTACTTGAACATAGTTTACAGTACAAACTGTCAAATATTCTTTCTGGAAAAGTGGTACCCTCTAGTCCTGAAAAGGACCCACGCTCAATGTTTGATAAAAAGGGTTGGTATGAACACAAAAGGCCCAAACTCAATGGCAGGTTGAATTGAACACTGGATTTAATTGCATCAATTGATATATATTAGGCTACAACTACGCACAGTGCACTGAATTTGATAAATGTACTAAAATAACCTTGGGTTAAATTCGACCCTCTGATGTGAATTCAGGCCATAAAAACTGAAGACGGACATGTACAAATTGGTATCACATCTAAATTGATGTTCCTCCAGTATTCAGGTTTCTTTGTTTAGCGATGTGTACTGGTGGATGCAAAGAAGAATGTTCAAAGGCATTCTGCTTGAACATTAAAAGGCACCAAAATCAATTTAAATTTTGGATACTGCATTATCCGTTAAATTTTCCATTCAGATGTATTTATCAATCATAGTCCAAATCCTCAAAACTTGGGTTTTTCAAATTTTTCCTTTTGTTAAAAAGATATGTACAATTGAAGTGTTCAAATGTTCAAGTGGATGGATAGTCATAACCTTGTACAAAGTCAGTGCAATGAGTTAGTGAATATCACTTCACATTTTTGCTTATTTCTCGGCCATATAACATCCATTTAACGTTAAATGTTCATATATTACCCAGTGGACATATCAACTCACAACAATACACATTGTATCAACAATACATAACCTTTTGCACATGTCAGCAAAGTTACTAGCTCCCTTTTATCTAACTCATATTTCCATTCAAACACCTCAAAGGTTCCCTTGCATATTTTTGTTTCTTCATAGTTTTCCTTTTATATGTAGTCATAATTTTAGCATAAATATATCTTCATCTGAAAACTGAAAAGCTGAAATAAAACGTAATGGCCAATAAATATGGTCATCATAATTATTCAGAAAAAGCAAGTGAAAATACACCAAAAGTGCCCTTCAAGGAATCAAACATCCCCAAATTAATCTAGCACACAGAGACCACGTTCAAGAGCAGCACACAATGGGCAAACTTATGCTTCCAACTCTGCACCTCACCATGCCCATGTGGGATGAGATCAGTTTTAGTCCACACCATCATAATTTAAAAACTTATCATAATAATCATTTGTCCAAGGGTCTGCAAAAGAAGATAATCATCTATTGTCTATGAAGTTTATGGCTAAAATTCTCATGAGCAGTTTTAATTTAGCCTGAGATAAAATGCATAATTTTATGTCATTTTGTCCCATTGTTTGATAACTGTTTTATGGAAAGACAAGTAAATTACAAACTGCCATTTTTATTCACCTTTGCAACATTTTCATCGCTTTCTTCACTTGGTTTCAATATCCGATGGTTCTGGGGAATGAATTAACTACATGAATGAATTGAATAACTTAGTGGAATAATGTATAACAAACGCACTCATGTGCTGTGCAAATCTTCACCCTCCAACGCATCATCGAAAAGTGCCAATAGCACCAGGTCCCCCTTGCTGTCAGCTTTATTAATTTCAGCAAATCTTTTGACAGTATTCACATACCCTCATTGTGGAAAGTACTCATTTCATATGGTATCCCTGAAAAGGTTGTCAATGCTATTGAACAGATTTATATCGGTTAACACTGCTGCATAAGAACTGAAGTACTCACAGGTGTACAGCAAGGATGCATACTGTCTCCAATTCTGTTTGCCATAGCAATTGACTGGGTCCTGATGCAATCAACTAAAGACAAAGGTATTGGCTGGCTGGGAAATCAGAAACTCTCAGACCTTGACTTCGACGATAGCATGGCAGCATTCGCAAAGGATACTCCCAAGTTTACAGCAGCTTGTGGACGCTATAGGTGGAACTGCTAAAGAACTCGGCCTACTCATCAGCATCAAGAAGACAAAGAACATGCTCCAAAGAGATCACCATCCTTCACAAGATGTCTTTATTGGTCAAGACAAAATTGACACCCTAGAAGATTTCACATACCGTATTTGCCGGTGTATAAACCGCACCAGTGTATTAACTGCACACCCAACTTTGGGTTGTCATTGAAGGAAAAAAAAATACATTTTCTAGATAATAAAACTGGGTTGGGGATCTTTACAACATAATCAAACTTTACACACATCCCATGCTTTTGTGAACTTTTAGTACACAAAACAACGCAAGTCACATTCTTGTTTTATGATTGGAGCATTAATCATAGCAGAAAAAGCCTATCAAGCCTTTAACTCAACATAAACTGTTATTATAGCCATATTGGTGGGATTTTCGTGAAATATGTTTCTCCATCTCTGTGTATTAACCGCTCCCCCCTTTTTTCGAGTTCTTCTCTATGTAAAAATGTGCGGTTAATACACCAGCAAATACGGCACCTAGGAAGTTCCATCAATGACCAGGGAGATATGACCCAGAATCACCCTCCCCTCTATTTCATGAACAGTGAGCTAAAACCAACAAAGAGCATAACACTTCTTGGTGTCATAATCACCAACACTCTGTCATGGACTTCCTACATCAGATGTCTTGCCAAGAAGACTGCTAAGAGGATCTACATCCTAGGGCGATCTAGAGACCTTCTTCCACTTCAGGCACGCATATCAATCTACAAGGCCTACATCCGACTGCTTATGGAGTATGCCTCGCCAATATGGAGTTAAGCAGGCATCACTGCACTGAAGCTACTTGATAGGCTGCAGAAGAAGGCACTCCGTCTACTCAAAATCGATGAGCCTGCCATGGTGGGCATACATCCGCTAGAGCATAGGAGGAAAGTCGCATCACTCTGCACCTTCTATCGCCACTTCTTCTTACAACCATCTGTTGAGCTATCAAGAATACTGCCTCCTGTCACGATCTACCTCAAATGCTCACCCACATGCTGTGAACATACCAAAGTCCAGCACCAACCTTCATCTCTCTTTATATACCCAGGACAAGTCACTTGTGGAACTCTCTTCCATCTACTGTATTTCCCAGTGTCCCAAACATGGATGCATTTAAGTCTGCAGTGAATTTGTACTTGTTAAACCATTTCTAAAATGTAGTGAAGTGTTTAAAATCGTTTTTTTGTAAGATTAGATAATTTGTGATGTGCATTTAAGGCCGCTTTTCATCTTTTAAGATGGCATCATCAGGCCTAGAATGTGTAATTTAAAAAAAAAAAAAAAAAAAAAGATCAGCAGCCTTCAACCAACTCAACAAAATCTGGTCCAGCAAGAAATTTTCCCTTAAAAGCAAGCTTCGCTTCTACAATACAAATGTGCTGACGACCCTGTTGCATGGCTGCGAATCATGGAATTTAAAAATTACTCATGAAAAGAAACTGGATGCTTTTGACTCAAAATGCTTACAAAAGATCCTACACATCAGGTGGAAAGATTTCATCACAAACAAGGAAGTCAGAGAACGTTCGAAGCAGCCTCCGCAACAATTTATAAAAGGTGCCTGAAGTGGTTGGGCCATGTCTTCCCCCTGACCGCCTAGCAAACCAAACTCTATGGTGGACTCCCCTGGGTAGAAGACAATGGGGCCTTAGAAATTGGAGTGACATCAGGAGACTAACTGCTCACAGACCGAGCTGGAGAGTGATAACCGCCTCATGCGTGGGACGACACAGGAGCTACTAAGTGTATAAAGTAAGTAAATACATTTATCCACATTTGCAGCTCTCAACCCAGTGGGTACCCTGAAGGATGGAACACGATTCATTAGCACTGTGTGCACTTACGAGGTGCCTGGCTGGAATGCTTCCCAGGGAGTGGAAAGAGTATATCCACTGACCAGGCTACTAATTATGATGCGCCGCGAGCGTCAAAAGGCAAAACGTGAGCTATACAGGGTGGCCAAAATAACTGGTTTCACCGGATGGGGAATCTTACATTTACAAAAATTAATACCAAGATCAGTAATTAATGTGATCCCTGTAAAGTGTCAGATATTGCACAAAATGACATTTGAGACTTCAATCCTATATCAATATCCTTGTAAAATACAATTGAAAGATGTGTGAAAGTTTGAAAGAAAACAAACACTGTTTACCTAGTGAAAAAAACAAATATTGAGTTCATATTTTATCACCGAATACTGATGGCCTGCCTAAATTTGTTGCAGTAATAATCATCCGTTTGACGATATCCGCACCCGTGTATGTTTACAGACGGTACAGAATTCATGGAATTTGCGCGCGCTCGGCTCAAAGTTCAGTAGGGTCGGGAATGTTTCCCACGCGCGCTGGGCGGACGTGTGCAGCTACGGCAATTGTACTTTTTATCAAAAGCGTTGCTAATGCTTTTGAAATAATGATTTTCAATGATAATTATCTTCATACTAAAGGGACATTTGAAAAAATCTAACCCTATTTTATTCTTCTCTTACCATAAGCTAAACAACACGGCAGAAGAGAAACGAGGAAGCTCCAAGTATTTTTCGTGGAGTTAGACACTTTACCTGGATCACTTCAAGGTTAAGTATTTCTTGGGGAGTTGCATGTCAGGGTTTAAATGTTACAGATTTCAACGCAACTTTGTCCTGTTATTTTGATTCTTTTGTTTATCATACCCCAAATTGTAAAGAATGTTACTTAATAGTAGGCTTGTTAAGGGGTCCGTGCCTGCATTTTGGGGTACAATTGTTTCACTTGGCACACATATTCCTTGGATCAAGAGAAAAAAAAATTCATCCAAAGAGACACTCTGTATCTATGCAAATTAGGCCTAATTTTCATAATTTATGCAAATTTATTCATGAAAATGGGATATTCTATGAAAATGGTGTTTTTATATTCATTGGATCAAAAGAGGAAAATTCATCCAAAGAGACACACTGTATCTATGCAAATTAGGTCTAATTTCCATAATTTATGCAAAGTATTCATAGGAATGGGATATTCTATGAAAATTGTGTTTTCATTGAGTTACTACAGAGAATAACTTTGGAAATAGATGGTCTAGGGTATATCAAGGCCAATGGATCAATCTAGGCAGATTATTTTAACCGTTCGTGGCCATCTAGTCCTTCAAATCCACGATGGCCGTTGGCAGGAATGTTAAATTTTGTACATTTTGTCTTACTTTTGAACTAATCATGGTACAAACATGACTGTGTGATGTGTCTATTTTAACAATTGTTTGGATGTCTGAATCAATTTTGGACCCATCCTTGGAACAGACTAAGAAGAATCATCAAAAGAAGCACACATTATCGATTTAAATTAGACAAATTTGCATAATGTACGCATCCGTACACAAATGTGATATATTATGAAATTGTAGTCTTAAAGGGACTTAGTAACATTGTCCAAATCCTCAAAATAAAATTGTAATTCTAGCGGTTCCCTTATACCTTGTTGTATTCGTATTAACAATAAAATCACGGGACAGGTTTCGGTTTTTCAAATTTCCCTTTCGTTACAAAGATATGTATGATTGAAGTATTCAGATAAGAAAAACTCCGGGCGAGTTTTTCTTCCATGTACAAAGTGAGTGCAGTAAGTTACTGAATATCACTTTGCATTTTCGCTCATTACTTGGCCATACAATGTCCATTTGACTTGAAATTTTCACACAATGCCCTGTAGACATATGAGATAACAACAATATACATTGCATCAACCGTTCATCACTTTTTGCACATGTCAACAAAGTTACTAGATCCCTTTAATATAAATAATTGATGTTTTACGCAGATTGATGAACTAGGGTAAGTTGAAGTTAACAAATACTTTTAGCAGGTTATTGTCAGAATTGGCAGTCATCTTGTCTCACAAATCCAATGTGGCTGCCGCAGGAATGTTACAATTCAAGTATTTCAATTAAGAAGATAATATCATAATAAATTACATTCCTGTGTCATGATACATAAATTATGCAAATGAGGCTAATTTATATAGGAATTGTGTGTCAAGGATGAGTCAACAATTGATTTTGACATTCCAGTAATGATTTTACTAAGACATATCATACAGATATGGAGTTCAACAATAACACAAAATGTGCGAATTTACACATTGCTGCCGGTGGCCATCTTGAATTTGAGGGGTTACACAGTCACCAATAAAATAATAATCTGATAGATTGATCCACTGGCCTTGACATACCCTAGGTCATCAATTTTCAAATGTTTCTCCTTAAAATATCTCAATAAATACACAATTTTTAATAGAATATCCCATTCCCATGAATCAATTTGCATAAATTATGGAAATTAGGCCTAATTTGCATAAATACAGAGTGTCTCTTTGGACAAATTTGTCTCTTTGGACAAATTTGTTTCTTTTGATCCAAGGAATATGTGTGCAAAGTAAAACAATCGTACCCAAAAATGCAGTCAACACCCATATTTTTGGCCTTAAAGGGATCTAGTAACTTTGTTAACATGTGCAAAAAGTGATGAATGGTTGATGCAATGTATATTGTTGTTATCTCATACATGTATGTCCACAGGGTATTGTGTGAAAATTGTTACTCTACCTGCTTTAGTTATTTTGTAATGATTTTTATTATTGCATAAATCTTTATAATTTAGACAAATCCTTAAATTGGCAACACATTGTGATATTTTAAAAACAGATATTGGCATCCAAATTGGCAACTTTGCGGCAAAGTCACTTCATATTTGTCTTAACTGGTACTTACTAAATATTTTCCACCTATTTTAATGTCATTAATAGGTCAACAAAATTTAGGAGTTGCCAATTTGTAGAGGAAAACATAGATCAATTTTGCCTTAAAATAGCTCTCGTCCTTGATAGGCAAAGCTACTATAACAAGGATTTTAAAAAGTAGGAACCATATTGGCCCTCAAAATATTTTAACTTAGAAAGTCATGTTTGGCGCTGAGCATAGCATGGTGCCAAAATCAAATGAAAGCATTCAGTATTCAAGATGCAACAATGTATACACAGTTTGATTATGTTTTGCAATATCATGTTGACCAGCATGGGATGGACGTTCAGACAGATTGACAACTTAAAAACATAGACTGGCGGTCTAAAATTTGTCCTAAGTCGTGATTTTGTCCTAAATGCAGGGCTCGATACTCGCACTGGCCTGGGACGAGTGAAATTGCACTTCGGGCCAGCAAAAATGTATAAAAGTCATACTTTGGTGGCCCGATCGGGCAAGCATTTTTACCCAGTATTGACAAAATTCTTGTTTTCTTCAATGTCATTCTTCATCTATAATCACATGTTTGATTAGGAAAGATACATGATATCTTGAAAAGTAAAAAGTTTACTCATGAAATAACATGTTGGGGCCAGTAAATTTTTCTTTCGGGCCACCAGAAAAGGGGAAGAAATGATTTCACTGGTCCGACCGGGCCACTGACAAAAAATGTAAGTGTGGAGCCCTGCTAAATGGTATTCCAAAATTCTTTCTAAATTTCTTCCTATCTTTAGGCAAGAACTTGATAAAATATGTAAATGTATGCAAATTAGCAACTCAGGAAGAAAGTGTCATTCCAAAATGCATAATAGGAAGGAATGACTAGGAAAGTTCCTCTGACAGCCTGACCCCTTTCGTAACTCCCATTTGTTGTTTACAAAACATAGTAGAGTGAACTACATATATACGAAACCAGTGGGAGTTACAAAATCGCAAATAAATAAGCGTGCATTGCACTTTCATGGCGCACATCAAGGAACATACAAGCGCATTTGCACAGCTTTTATGCAAAATGTCTTAAATGAGAGTTGCTATAGAGTACAGAAGCCATGACGTCATAAAAACACTTTTTTAGAATTTTCAAATTTGGACTTCATTTTCAGAAAGAGCATAATAAATAATGTCCAAATACCGAAAATCAAAGGAATAGGTTACGTATTGCATCCGAATGAATTTTACTTCAATGAGCAATCAGTGTTATAGTGCACTGGTTCTTAAATTTAGGAACCAGTGCACTATAACACTGATTGCCAATTGACAAAAAAAAATCATTCGGATGGGCCTATCTCAGCCAATATGTAACCTATTCCTTTGATTTTTGGTATTTGGACATTATTTGTTATGCGCTTTCTGAAAATGAAGTCCAAATATAAAAATTCTTAAAAGAATATTTATGACATCACACTTCACCACTCTATGGCTTCCCACTTCTTTCTGATTGGATGCTTGTAAATGAAACAAAATCATCCATTGGTCCACAGCTGCACTGTGGGCATGGTCAAAAGCTTACTAATTTGCATCAAGATCTTCTTAAGTCAACATACCGTAGAACACCATCGTCAAGCACCCCCCAAGCACCTATACGCATCTTGCTTTTAAAGACGTTTCCATGAGATTCACCTCCATTATTATCCTCATGAATATTCCTCACCATTATTTGCATTCTTGATTAAAGTGTCCCGTTTGGACAGAGAGCGGGCGCTCTTTAAAAGCAAGATGCATATTGGTGCTTGTGGGTGCTTGACGATGGTGTTCTACGGTATTGGAATACCAATTTGGCACTTTTTAAGCGCTTCCTAACTTCCTGACTTAGGCAAGAACTTTGGGAAGAGATTGAGGAAAATTTTCAGATTACCACACATAATGCCTCCAGCCACTTCCTGGCAGATGCATAATACACATATGATTACCTTCCTTGTTGATGCTTCCAATGCCAGCTGTTGGAAGAATGAATCCGGTAGATGCGATTTCAACGGCTTCAGGGTTACATGCTTCATGTTTGATGAGCACAGCCATCTTGCCAGGTCTTTTGCTGCTGAGTCACTCAAATGTATCCCACTGAGAGTGACAGACTGAACCTTGAATTTTAAAAATCACTAGAAAATGTTAATCAATATCAAATAACTAACTGACAGGAATATACAATGTAGTTATTAAACAAACATGTAGGTCACATTCGACTATCAACCCACTAGAGGCCGTAATGACTCCTGGAGTTGAGGTAAATGGAGGTAACCGTATTATACTCAAGAAAGATCAGATTCACAATTTATTAAAGACTAGATGGATCTTCGATTGCGCGCAATCGAAAATTATGCCTCCGCTATCACGCGATTTTAATATCAAGCCCAAATTAAACATGCACTGATTTAATTTTTTTCAATATTCTTCATATATTTTGAGTCCTGTGACCTTGACCATATGACCCCAATCTTTGAGGGCTCCCTAAAAAACATTCAGGTTCGAAGTTTGATTGAAATCTGACATTTAGTTCTTGAGATTTTGGCATTACAAGCTTTATTGCATGTATAATGTGTCTCGTGACCTTGACCTCAACCTCATGACCCCAACATTTTATGGCTAAGTTGACTCTTTATGATACATTCAGGTACGAGTTTGATTGAAATCTGACATTCAGTCCTTAAATTTTTGCCATTACAAGCCATTTTTGCATACATATTGAGTCCTGTGACCTTGACCTTTGACCTCATAACCCCCAAATCTAATCAGATCAGTGGCACCCTGATATGTACACTCATACCAAGTTTGAAATTGATCCGTCAACCGGTTCTTGAGATATCGCAAGAACGAGGCATTTTTGCGCATACATTGAGTCCTGTGACCTTGACCTTTGACCTCATGAACCCCAAAATGTAATCAGATCATTGCCACCCCAATATCTACACAAATACGAAGTTTGAATTTGATCCGTCAACCAGTTCTTGAGATATCGCGAGAAAGAGGCATTTTTGCATATATATCGAGTCCTGTGACCTTGACCTTTGACCTCATGACCCCTAAAATCTAATCAGATCATTGTCACCCCAGTATGTACACTCATACCAAGTTTGAAATTGATCCGTCAACTGGTTCTTCAGATATCGCGAGAACGAAAATGGGACGGACGGACGTACGGACGGACAACCCGAAAACATAATGCCTCCAGCCACTTCGTTGGCGGAGGCATAAAAATGATTACTATTTTCCAGAAGCAACTGGCTCTTTAGTGGTTTAGCTAGGGCAAAGACTATAAACACAACGGGAACATCTAAGAAAAGGGTACTACAATATTAATGTGATCGATGTGACCCATCATCTTGGGACGAGGAGAGAGGATCAGCATCCGCAAGTTCTGAGGTCGATCATCGTACGCTTCGTAACCAGAAGGGCACGGGAGGTTGTCTACCAGGGGCAGAGACGGCTGAAGGATCTCTCAACTCGTTGAATGGGAAGACCGGAAGGTCTTTATCAACGAAAATCTTCTGCAGACGAGCTGAAGCAGCTGCTGAAGAAGTCTAACGATGCAAGAAAGACAGCGTGATACTGCTTCCTATGGACAACCAATGGCACCGTCCTGGTAAGGCGAGGACCAGGCAATTGCCGTCCATTGCGAGGAGAACTTAAAGAAAATCAAGTAGGCGTATGAACTATCAAATGACGCCAATTATTTTAAATAAAACAATGTTAAATAATGACTCATCTTCTTAGAATGATTTAAATGTTGATAGCTGATATCGATAATGATCCATTTAAAAACTAGATGGATCTTCGACTGCGTGCAGTTGAAAATTATGCCTCCGCAATCACGCGATTTTAATATCAAGGTCACAGGACTCAATATATATGTGAAAATTACTTGTAATGGCAAAATCTCAAGAACTAAATGTCAGATTTCAATCAAACTTGGTACCTGAGTGTTTTTTAGGGAGCCAATGAACATGTAGCCATCAAAGGTTGGGGTCAAGGTCACAGGACTCAAAATATATGAAAATTAAAAAAAAATGTATTATTAATTCAGTGCATATCAATTTAGGACCAGTAACGGATCACCCATTTTCAAACCTTATAAAAACAAAACGAACGATCAGAATTAATTTTGTTTTGCCCTCAAAATGTATTTCACTAAAATCTGTGTTATTTCTAACTTAAAAATCCGAAATTACTTGGATATTTTGGAAAATTTGAGTAGTTTAGTGTGATTTTTGCTAACATTCCGTAAGGATCATGTAGCAGATTTCAAATCTTCATAACTACGTAAGGAAGCAAGTTTAAGAAGTAATATTTTTCCTGGTTATACATTGCTAATTTGCAAACCCTTTGATGAAAAAATTAAGATAATTGGTAAATTAATTTTCAAATAAAGCCAGGTGATCCGTTACTGGTGAAGTGATCTGTTACTGGTATAGAGCGCAAGGGGTTCGTAAAACGTGCAGCAATTTGCGTTTGAGTGGCTGAATGAGTTAGAATCTACAATATTCATAATCTGCACCATTTTAGCTTTCCAATGGTGTATGATAGTTCATGAAAAATAATTTCTCTTAGCAAGAAATTGTATGCGTGCTGGTTTGCATTGTATCCTATGACCGGGGTAATAATATAATTGTAAAGTGCTTAGAGATGATTATCAATCGTGATAGGCGCTATATAAATAGTGTATATTATTATTATTATTATGCACTGAAATGTGATCCGTTACTGGTTGAGCTACGGTACATGTTATAGCTAATAATAATGATTGGATTACAATTTTCTATTCCTTTCTAGTACTGACACGAGCAATAGTTAATTTCACAGTAATGTAATCAAAGTATGGAACTCTGAGTTCAAATAATACCTATTTGTTGAGATGATGAAGGGTGGTATTCTAATATTTGTCCTAAGTCAAATTTCGTCCTAAGTCATGATTTTGTCCTTAGTGGTATTCCAATATTATTATCTAGCGCGCACTGCACTTTCATGGCGCAGATCAAAGACAATACAGCACGCGCATTTGCACAGCTTTTACGCAAAGTGTCTTTAATGAGAGTTGCTATGGCTTCCCTCTCCTTTCTGATTGGATGCTTGTAAATGAAACAACATCAGTCATTGGCTCACATCTGCCTTGTGGGCGTGGCCAAAGCTTACTAATTTGCATTAAGATCCTCCTAAGTCTAAATATTGGAATACCAATTTTGCACATCCTAAGCACTTCCTAACTTTCTGACTTAGGCAAGAACTAAGGACAATATTTAGGACAAATATTAGAATACCACCCATCACCTGTAATTACACACTGAAATATTATATGGGGCAGTTATATATTTAATGACAAAGTACCCCATCGATACTTCTTTGCCAGTGATTGTCTTCCAACAGTGAGAATTTATAGGCTTTTAAGTCAGTGATATTCAAATTTAAAATACTATACTATATTTGTATGTTTTCAAGTATTCACATTTCAATCGTTAAGTATATTGGCAACTAAATGACAGGAGGATTTACAATAAAATCCAACAGTGATCTGAATGGAGGCTTTAAACTGTTCAGACCTTGTAAATGATGTTATCTCAAACAATGTTAAAGGGATAGTTGAGTATTGGTCAAACTTAACTTTAGTAACTGAAACGTGCAGCATTACGGAACAAAGTAATAGTTAACTTCACCATGCTCGAAAAGTATACATAATTACAAATGACTAAGTAAAACCCCTGTTATCATTCAAAAAGAGCCGTTACAACTCAAAAGGGTGCTATTTAAAAACCAGAACGTCAATGACGTAGCGCTCATCCGGCATCTCGCAACATCAAATATCGCAAATTTCATGTGGTACACTTTTCAACTGGTCAAAAAATAAAAATGTGATGCCCTGGAAGGGACATAAAAATTAATTTAAAAAAAATTAGAGTGAAAAAAAATATAAATTTGACGCCCCAGAAGGGACATGGGGAAAAAAATAATAATAAATAAAAAAAAAATAAATAAATAAAAAAAAATAAAAAAAATAAAAATAAAAAAATAAAAATAAATAAATAATAAAAATAAATAAATAAATAAATAAATAAATAAAAAATTACCATAATTAATTAATGGAGAAAAATTTCAAAATTATGTGTAGAAGTTTAGTGTACCAAAGTTAGCTCTACCAGATAAAGCAAACCAAATCAAAATCGGTCGAGAAATGAAGGAGAAGAAGCATTTTTTGTGATTTTTGGAATAAATTTGCATAAATTACCATAATTAATTAATGGAGAAAAATTTCAAAATTCTGTGTAGAAGTTTAGTGTACCAAAGTTAGCTCTACCAGATAAAGCAAACCAAATCAAAATCGGTCAAGAAATGAAGGAGAAGAAGCATTTTTTGTGATTTCGAATAAATTTGCATAAATTAGCATATATAATGAATTTCACGATTCTGTGTAGAAGTTTTAAACTGAACCCTCGTTGACTTTCAAATTGGCAAAATTTGGTATGTTTGTGAAGGAAATGTTATTTTTTCTAAGGATATTAACTTAATCCGCGATAAAAATGTTGAAATTTGACTAAAAAAGTCTTCGAAAATGGGGCAAAAGTGAGCAGTCTCCGAGACTGAAATTCGCTCAACGATCGGCCTGAAAATCGTGACGTCATCGGTAGAACGGGCCCGGCCGATCAGCTGATCAAGCAAAGCGATGCGCGTGCATTATACGGTGTTGTGTATTACTTTTTGATAATTCGTACGATCGAGCTGGACAGTTTTATTTCGAGGAAAATGGAGGAAAATACTCTCGAACTGAGTTTCGCAATGGATTTTTCCGAAGAAGATGAAGAAGAGGACAGGAATGATTCATCAGACAGCGACAATGACGGGATTTGGGAGATTTTTGGCGCTCGTTCACTATTGTACCCGCACTCCGGTGTCGGCACGCTACGCCGCTAGCTGCCCGTGACGCACTCGTGAAGAGTACCATACAAAACACAAATGTAATGTACCCAAAATCAACTAAATCTTCGACCATTGCTCAAATTATGGTCATGATTTCAAAGTAGTTACACAGAACAGGTAAAAAAGATAACTACTTTGAAATCATGACCATTATTTGAGCAATTTTTGAAGATTTAGTTGATTTTGGGTACGTTACACATGTGTTTCGTAGGGTACTCTTCACGAGCCAGCTAGCGGGCCAGCGTGCCGACACCGGAGTGCGGGTTTCAATGCGCCCTTTCCCCCAGCATCTTCCCCGGCAAACTGTGCATGGACATGGTGCAATTCGCTATACAATTGCCGCAGTCATACGCCAGATCGACAAATCTATCACTTTCATGGACTCTTTGACATTATTATAGTTATTTTTCACTGTCGGCTTAGAATGCCGACAGAGAAAAATACAATATAATGTCAAAGTCAAAGAGGGCATGAAAGTGATAGATTTGTCGATCTACCATACGCCATGCACCTTTTCCCGACTTTGCGACTCAAATTCAACTTTATTGTCGATACTGGCGAACTCGCGATTTCCACCTCAAAACCATGCCTGAAATCTTCACTTCCTTCAGACATTTCCACCATTCTCCGATTTTGCAGATTTCAGGTCAAATCTAACAAGAAAAATGATATTGACAAGGACGGCGTTCTATTGATTGAGCAGGGCAGCATTACTTGCGCTCGCTGGACTGGGGGATCGTTGGGGGAGGCAACGGGTGCCGCTCTACCATCAGCGGCCGCGCGTGCATGGTTTGGG
This sequence comes from Echinarachnius parma, assembly GCA_037951105.1. Classification (NCBI taxonomy): domain Eukaryota; kingdom Metazoa; phylum Echinodermata; class Echinoidea; order Clypeasteroida; family Echinarachniidae; genus Echinarachnius; species Echinarachnius parma. The sequence continues at coordinate 143,466 of JBAMJV010006881.1, read as the reverse complement.
CCTATTCTACCTGTGACGTCATCAAATTTCTCTGCACCAAATCGCCGTCAAACGGCGAAAATCGGGGTTCAGAATAAGAGTTTAAATTTGCTTTTAATTGTTTTCTGGGCGGTGTTAGGGCTTCAAAATTAACTTTTTCATGTTCAGTATGTTCTCAGCTTTCAGAAGAGGTACAATATGCATATTATAGGATCTTCATTGAGTTTTCGGTTTAAATCCCCCTCCTAGCCCTATCTTATGAAACAATCAGAATCAAAATCGGTTGAAAAATAACGAAGAAGAAGCATTTTGAAAACTGTGGACGGACGGACGGACGGACGGACGGACGGACGGGACGACGCCACGCCATGGCATAAGCTCATCGGGCCCTTCGGGCCGGATGAGCTAAAAATAATTGGTTTTAGCATTTTTTCATACAAAATTGTGCATTTAATGTTTGTTAAAATAATGATTCAATAGAGATATCATCAATGAATTTTTAAAAACCTATTCAGATTGTTTTCAAAGTAGTCTTCGAGCATTTTTAAAAAAAAATCTAAAAAGTCTAAAATATCGCCCGGTGATTGCCGGTGAAAAACATTTTGAATACAAATATATTTATGGATATTTCAGCCGTTTCTGAACCGATTTTGATCAAATAAAGTTTATTCCATCATTAAAATTGTATGTTCTTTCAAATTTGACAGTCAGTTTTTCAATAACTCACAAAAAATATCGGGGGGCACTTCGGGAAATATCGTTACTCAACACTACCTTTAAAGGTGCACCTTTAAAGTGTCAGAATTAGCACAAAAATGATACTTGAGACTTCAATTCTATACCAAAATTATTGTAAGATATGTCCAAAATGATGTGTGAAAGTTTCATTGAAAAAGAACACTGCTTTCCTGGTTAAAAAAGCGAAAATTTGCATCAGCTTTTACAACAAATTACTATATGACGTCTATGAGGTTTATGACCGTTCTTAACACTCTTGAGCTGAATGATTATCAATGATAATTATCTTCATACTAAACTAAAGGGACATTTGGAAAAATCTAACCCTATTTTATTCTTCTCTTACCATAAGCTAAACAACACAGTAGAAGAGAAACGAGGAAGTTCCAAGTAATTTTCGTGGAGTTAGACACTTTACAGGCCTCCCTTTAAAGGGGACCACCAGGCAAAGAACAACACATTATTATATGTTTTGGTACCGTTTTGTGATATCAAATAGATACCCAACATTTTGCAAAGGGTTGTGTACTTCATAAACCAAGCAATTCATTTCCACCACTTACGGAACCACTGCTATTTCCTGGTTCCATACGGGCCAACCATTTGCGAGTGCGCCAATGCTAATCACGCGTACGTTTGTAGACAATAGATTCCCGGGCGATGCGTTCGCTCTGCACACATCGCAATTCACCGCACACATCGCAGTCTTCGCAATTCAGACCGCATGAACGCATGCTTTAGAATGGTGATGCGTTTCCAATTGTTTTTTTTTTTTCTGGAAACAAATTTTTGTGAATTTGTTGATGGAATGGAATACTAAAGATGTTACCTTTCTTTAATAAGAATATTATTTTCGGGTGGTGGTACCCTTTAAGTTATAATCAATACATACAATGTACACACTTTTATTTCTGCATTTTTTCAAAACAATACATAATCATAATTGTACAAAACGTGTTTCGAGTATTTACAATAGAATTACAAGTGATAATTATACATAAAGAATAGTACAAAAAATAATTATCCATTTGAAGTAATAAATAAAGCACATAAACGCAGGAGACCACCATCATGAGCTGTAAGCTTGAAATCGATGGCGGCCTCTTGGGGACACAAACTAATACTTTTGTGTAGTATACATTTATGCATGACTTTGATCAGATGGATGCAGTGCAAGTGCATGTGCAAGTAGGGGTGCAAGAAAATAGATTAATACCATAAGATTAATATAATTTGAAACATTTGTTATAATAATGAATGTACTGCAATGAATTTTGCATGTAAACATATGAAATGACAATTATTGGCATTGATTATATTATTAATAATCATGATTATAAGATTTCAGTGCATAGTATATATATATTTTGACATTTTAATTATCTAAATAATCAATATAATGAAGCATAAATACAAATTCAAAATTATTATGCATGTTACACACTTTCCGCCTGTGATAAGTAAATACTATACAAACTATTATTTATACAATGTATTCGTATGAAAGTTCAGAGGCTGTTAAATCGCACTTACTGCCCGCAATAGCATCGAACAACGAGCAATCCGTGCGCCATTGTTAGGTCATTTTCATTCTTGCTGACTTTTCATCGGATGCGTCCGGACGCATCCGATGAAACGGCCAGCATGAATGCTACAGAGGAGAAAAAGATGATAGAATAGGCAATGAAAAGAAGAGAAATAGGCGATTAAATTCTCCTACTTTAGAGTAGGAGAAATTCTCTTTCTATCGGTGTCACTCCGATGAAACCGTCAACATGAAATGGTTCGGGTGAAAAATACCGATGAAAATGGTCAAAGGTCGTTATCTTGTTCCGGCTAAAGCAGTGTAACACGCTTTTTCGGAACACGGCATGCGATAATATTATGCTGCGCCAGCATAGCTCGTGTAGTAAGGTGAACCTCGAGTATCGTGCACTTTTTTGTTGTTGACGTTTTTTGTTTACGTATAAATTGATTCGTTTTACTTGTATGTTGCATGAATATAAAGGTTTAAAAAAAAAATTAAATTCATGTTCATCGTTATAATAATATATTTATTATCAAGCATATACCGTAAAACTCCGTGTATAAGACGCACTTTTTTTCCGTCGGAAAATTTTCAAAGTGGGGGTGCGTCTTATACACAGGTACAGCCAAAAAAAAAAAAAAAAATTTTTGGGGGGACACCCGGTAGTCATGTTTAATGCATATTAAACTGGTCTAGGGCATGACAAGAGCTTGATATAAGGGGGAACATTTGTCAAAATATACCTTTTTCCTACATAAATTATAGTGGTTAGCAAAACAAAATGCAAGTTTTTAAGCAGTAACACTGCTACTAATTGAATATTCAGATATTCATGAGTAGCAGCACTCATTTAATATTCAATTTTCTAAACAGTGGTTATACATTTTTCTCAACAAAAAAGTTATTAATGAATTTAGTATTTTGCATATTTAATGAGAATTGCTACCTCATGAATATATGAATATTCATGAAAAAAAAATTTCAAAAAAATTCAATAAAAAAAAAATGTTTTAAAAAAATGTTTTTTTTTAATAGAAAGTTGGGGGTGCGTTTTATACACGAGTGCGTCTTATACACGGAGTTTTACGGTATATTTATAAAACCAAATGATGAACAGAACAATATTTAAAACGGATCACTAACAAATTTTGTTGTAAGTACCATAGTGGATTTGTTTTATCACGATCGTCGATATGATATCGCTCGCACCCATGTTCTGTCTCTTTCCTTGGAATTCGCGCAACAATTCTTCACTTCTGGCCGGTGAATGCAAAAGGCGATTAAATTCCCCTGCACTATGAACGTGACAGAGGGGGAAGTGGTGATTTCACCGTTGTTTACATAAGAAATTCCATCAGTATTTTTCAACGGTATTTTCATCGGTAAGGCGAGCATGAAAATGGTATAAGTGTGCATTTAGCTGTGTGCCGAGAGAATGGGCATGGTTGTTCGATGCAATGACGGGCAGGAAATTCGATTTAACAGTCACTGACTTGTTAAAAATTGAAAAAAAATGGGAACCTGACATGGTGTCACTCACAGCGCCCTAAAACAATAACTACACGACCAAAATTATTTTTCTTGGTATCGTTTTTCAATTTGTAACTATATTTTGGGAAGTGCCTCGTTCCGTTTTTTTTGGGGGGGCCACCCTATATAATAAGTGGTAGTGGACATCACACAGCTGTCTTCAATACCAAGACACTGATGTAATCTATCATGTCTGAATTTGCTAAAATTTCAAACAAAGTCAACATATGATAAGTAAATGACATGATCATTGATTGGATCTGAAAGGAATAACATGACAGAACTGAAGGATAGAATTTACATACCGTGGTGCCTTGTCCCTTTGTAGCAAGGATGTTGTAGAAGTTGTCATGCATACTGCAACAAGTCGTGATAACAGTCTTGAGAGAGGGCAACGTGCAGATAGCCTCTGCTAACTCAGTAGAGAGCAGCAGTTTACAGTCTCTATCTTCAACCTTCAATTGGGCCTAGATTATAGTGTAAAAAATAGATAACCATAAAAGCATTGTATAAAATACACAGAAGTGTCAATTTAGGGTCACTGCCGAAAGTAGTATATTGGAAGAAATAGGCAAGTACGAAAAATGCAGTGTAAGAAATTCATAAACACTTGTAAAAGTATTTAAAAACATATATGTACACACTAGAGTCAATTATGGATCATTATTGATCAGCCTTTGGTTATAATATACCCCTGTCACACTGACAGAAGACACCACTATGCTCCCACTGCATTCCGAAAAATGTGGCATCATGGGTGTTCATTGTTCTTCACTGTTATCAATGTTACAACCTACCATCATACAGCGCTCCTACTGCATGAAACCTGACCAGTATGAAAGCACAAAGAAAAGCGTAGTACGGTCTCTCAGAGCCCTGCAGAAGCTTGAAAAGAACGGGAGGGGAACCTCATGAGCTTCCTTGATCGCCAAACCTCGAGGCTAGTTTTGAACATGCTTAAAACAAGAGTCGCATATTTGGCCCCTGTTTGGCGCTCTACACGGCAGTAGATCCCATGGGGTTGGGGGATATATCACCCCCCCCCCCCCCCCCCACACACACACACTTTAATTTGGGAAAACTCGTGCCATTATAAAGCAAAATAACAGCATTTTCAAGCAAAACTCGTCCCATATTCCACAAAATCATGTTATTTTCAGATTTAATCATACAAAATACATCAGTTTTGGGCATGAAAGAGGCAAAGACCTTTATTTATTTGTATTGTATGAGAAGGGCAATTGGGAAATAGACCTCAGCCCCCTTTGAAAGATGATAGTACCCCTTAAAAGTGTTTATTCATTGAAAACGGACAGGAGTTGAATTATACCTTCATAGAAAGCTAAGTGCAGAATATGAATATAGTTCAGTTTATTGATACATAAACACACATGCATGTAAAATACAAAACAGAGCAGTTGGTGAACTGAAATAAGTTTTGCTTACACTAGCATTAAATGTATTATTAAGGGAATTTACAACAACAAAATACATCTAGAATAAACGAAAAACATATAGGTAAATTATATAAAGAAGCAACCATAACATTTAAATAATTCAAAAGGTAAGGAGAGTGATTAATATTTTGTCATCAATATATGAGATATGGCATTTTTAGGTATGGCAAATTGAATACAATGTACTACAGAGTGGGAAGTAGAGGACAGGTAATGAGGGTAGGATTCATATTGAAGGGAGGAATTACATCAGCTCTCTGTAGTTTAACTTATTGAACAAAAATCGTGATATTAGATTGGAAGACGTTTGAAATATGAAAAACATGGTAAACAAGATGTCATCACAAGCGAAGTAGTACAACCTTACATAAAGCATGTTTCTGTTTGCAAAATATTACTATGACAATGGCAAGAAGGGCTAACATACGATTGAAAGAATAGCCTAATATTCAAAAGCAAAATATGATCATGGAACTAATTAAAGAACAATATTATACCAACGCCTTACATTATACTACCTAGTTAATAATAATAACATAGTGCGAAAAATGTCAATAGTGAAATAAATGAATATATTACTTTTCAAGCAGAGAAAAGAAAAAACGGCAACTATTGTACCCCTTTTCAAGCGATTATGCGGAAGCCGGAAACATTTCTTTCTGGTGACGTATGCACATGGACATTTGAGCGGAAACTGCTATATTTTAATGCTTGTTTACCGCATGTTTCATAATTTTTAAACTGTTTTCTGAGCATTGTTGATACTTTGAGCTCATTGGATAAATACAACAATAACTTATAATCGTTTTGTATGTCATTCTTTTTGTTGCTGTGTGGGTCTGAATTCATAAAAATGGGGAAATCAATCACCTAGTCTGTCGAAGGAAAGTTGTGATTCCCAGTCTGTAGGCCCAATGCCTGTTCGTAGCTACCCGTGAATGCTGCGCTAGCTATATACTGCACTTCGACTCACGGTTTCGCTGGGGACCATAGCTTATTACAACCCTCGAAATTAGCATAGGCCCGATGGCCCGGGCCACCAAAAATTGCTGTTGGGCCAGTAAAAAGCGCATATTTCAATGTTTGGTGGCCCGATCGGGCAAGCAAAAAAAAAAAAAAAAAAAAAAAAAAAGCATAATAAACGTAGCATTCAGCAACTTATACCCTTTTCTCACATACAAAATATTGGTTAGTTAAAAAGTTGCAAGTTAATTGAGCAAGTAACACTGCTGCGAATGAATATTCATACATTCTTGAGCAGCAGTACTCATTTTCGAACCAGTTGTTATAAACAAAAAATTCATATTAAAAATCGTTGTTAGTTATTTCAGTTATTTTGCGTATATTAACAATCTAATGAGCATCATGAATATATATTCATATATGCTGCTCATGAATATTCATTACATGGTGTCTAAACAAAATTACAGGGTGTCTAAAAAAAAAAAAAATGTAATTTGTTATGAATCCCGTAAATTCAACATCATGTTTGAAGTTTGAACAGTGTGTTGTGAGTTGTCTCACTTGTCTGCAATATTGTTTATGAAGAATCCAATGTTTGTTTGATAAAAATTATTGCCCAGTACCCTGAAACTATGAATATGGTTATTGCATACATTTTACTTTTGTTTTTCCTTATTTTTTCGGGCCAGTAGATTTTGGTTTCGGGCCACCAAATTTGGAAAAATACTAATTTTACTGGCCCGACCGGGCCACCAGCAAAAAAAGTTAATTTCGAGCATTGCTTATTATAAGCCCTGTATCAAAATGTATATTGGCGATTAGTCAAATGAATCCAGGCTATCCAGCACAAATTAAACAGAGCAAACTGCACTAAACCTTTACGTCTTCTTTTCTATCCTGATGTTCATTTATAGTATACATTTCCTGTCATTTTCCTGATTCTGAAATGATCTTTATTAGTTCCCGGGCGCTCGATCGACTACCATTTTTACTAACCGCCGGCCTATGATATGGGACTGAAAGACCGGTGCGTTGCAGAGAATGCTAGTCATAGAGATACAGTAGTGCACAGTGCATATGCCATGCCCGGGAAACTACTGCGTATACAGCTATATGTCAGGCCGAGGAATCATGACTTTCCTTCATCAGGCTAGGTGATTAATTTACCCATTTTTAACGAATGAAACACAAAAAGGAACAAAAGAATAACTAAACAACAAATATAAATTATTGAACTATTGGTACAATGTTTCAATCACCAAAATGCTCCGACAATACTTTTAAAAATAACGAAATTTTCGGTATAGCACGCACTGAAATATAGCAGTTAGGGCTCAATGTCCCTGTGCATACATCACCAGACAGACAAGTCTACGGACACAGCCGAGTCGCTTGATTCAGTAGTTGAGACGGGATTCAATATATTAATCATTTGTAATTTCTCTGACGAGTGAGTGCTTGGAAAGTGATATATTCATATTCTACATAGTCTTAGCTATCTGTAGAGGTATAATTCAACTAATGTTTAATGTTTTCCAATAAATCTACACTTTAAAGGGGTAGTTTAGTTTTGGTAAGGCTGAACTTTAGTAGCCAAAACCTGCACAGTAACATTATAAACTAATAGTTATAACTCCACCATGCTCGAAAGGTATACAAAATTACCAACGACTAAGTAAAAAGCCCGTTATCATTCAAAAAGAGCCATTTCAACACAAGAGGGCGCTTTTTAAAAAGGCATTGGTTTCAACCATTTTTCATACAAAATTATGCATGTGATGTTTTATTGATATAATGATTAAATAGAGAGATCCTCAACAACTATATAAGAAACGCTTTTGAATTTTTTTGAAAAAGTGCAAGCATTTTTTCATTTTTTTCAAAATATCATCTAATTATTTGGGCCCCAAATAATTATAAGATCGGATATATTTATTGATATTTCAGCCGTTTCTGGGTCGATTTTGACCAAATAAAGTTTATTCTGCCATTAAAATTGCATGTTCTCTCAAATTCGACACTCAGTTTTTCATTACCTCACAAAAAAATTGTGATGTGCAGCGCCCTCTCTACCAAAACTAAACTACCCCTTTAAACATAAATATAGATCCCATTTTTAAGTACTCAATTAATTTAGACAATCGCTTCCTGTTTTTTTTCTTTGTGGGCGATGTTTAATTGTCATAAAAATCAATCGATAAAATCAATAACAGTATGCATCTTCTTAGATATGTTTTGATATCAATCACAAGTATAGTTTCATTTGATTTTGATTTCTGCTTTTTCACTTGTACAGTCATTAGGTAATTCTATCGCTAGACGCATACCGCTCCTGGAGGGTTGAGGAGCGGTAGTGATTTTTGAGCACTCAAGTCTGCATCCAGTAGATTTTATCAGGGTTGGCACTTCTTATCTCTAGCCCCTGGGCGCTGATATCTCAGAAGAGGATTAGCAGAGAAGAGAGAATGAACAGCATCTATATTATAATAAGAGGACGGGGTTGGTGTCCGTGTGTTGCTGTCCATCACGGTAGTTTTCGCGTATATTTTTAGCTGGGCGATGGATCTGACGTTTGTACGCAAGCTGTGCGATATCCTTTTTAACTATATTTCGCGATATATCAGAAAATTTCGCTGGTCCACTAAACAGGAGGGACAGGATTTGTTTTGCATTGGTATATAGTACTGCGTACAGACATGCTGGGTACAGCCAGGTTCTGTGGCGGAATTATAGTTGCTGAGTCAGAGAGTGAATCACAGCCATTATTGAGAAATTAATGAAAAGGCTGCTCACAAGTGAAGATTTCTTGAACACACTGAAAGAAGTATGCAGACAGACAATGGACAAAGTCGTCGAAGAAAAATGTGATCAAATGAAACGTCAGCTTGAAAAAAACGAATCCGCCATCTTTGACCTCGAGAACAACCTGAAAACAAAAGAGAAGGAGCTACACTTGATCCAGAAAGAACTCGACCAGGACAAACACCAGGCGGAACAGCATACGCATCTTCGGTGTTGCTGAACGAGATGGCGAGAACACGGACGAAATCGCGATCGACATCGCACGCGAGAAGCTGGGCTTCGCGCTGTCCAAGACCAACATCGACCGATCCCATCGCGTACGGCAGAAGCGCCCCGGTAAACCACGACCCATCATCGTAAAACTCTGCTCCTACAGGGAGAAGAACCTCTTCATGCTAAACAAAAAGAAACTCAAGAACAGCGGGGTCTCCATCCAGGAAGACCTCACGTCGACGACGCTGCAGCTCCTCATCAAAACCAGCAAACATGAGCAGGTGATGGCGGCATGGACCATAGATGGACGGATTTTTGCCGCTGTCAAAACCACTGATGAGAACACAACCATGAAGAAACGCATATTCCGGGAAAACGACCTTCAAAATCTCTGAAAAAAGATAAATAAAACTTAATCTGCATAATTAACATTAATATGATAAATTAATAGACTTACTTTTTATTGCGCCCAACACTACACTAGAGGGCTTGAGAGGACTGAATGGACCTTCACTTTATGTTTTTTGAACACTGTAATTTAAATAGGACAAGTGAAATATACACTTTTTATTGTGCCTGATGGCACGGAATGGACTCTAATTTTTGTTCTCTTTTCTTTAGAACACTGAACTTTTAAGAATTATAAAATAAACATTATACGATGGCACGACCGTTTGATTTTCAGTTATGCCTGATATTCTGGTATTTGCTTTTGAATTGATACAAATCTTTCTATTCATTTGTTATAATATATGCACTTATATTTAATGTAAATCTGATTCAACACTTCAATACCGTTGTTTCTTCTTACTTATTGTTTTGTTCTTTTATGAACTGTAATATTTGTTTTCACAAATTTTGAATTTATTTTCTTACATTTTGTAATTACTTTGTGGGTATATCATTCATTTTGTTTTTTAATTTTTGTTATTTGCTTCCATGCTCATGTTAACTTCGTTCTTTTTTGGTTTATATTGTACAAATAATATCCTGCTAATTACCTATAAAATGTATTCTGCAAAGTTGAACGCTACAACCTTTTTTTGGACAGCTTATTTTAAATTGAAAACACACACTCATTATCTAGTCTATATGTACACATGTCAAAGTGTTACCAACAACATGTCAAAGTATCTTATTAATCCTAGAATAATACTATGAATAAGGTTTTAGAAAGTGATGATAATAGATTAAACCCATCTATTGAATGCCATTATTACCTACCAGAAGAACTCAAATCTAGGATTATAAATGAACGTGACAACCGTGACGATCTTAGTCTATTGCACTTGAATACACGAAGTCTTAACCGTAACTTTGAATCCCTTCAATCATTACTCTCATCACTACAACACCCATTCTCTGTTATTGGCTTAAGTGAAACATGGTTGAATGTACAGTCACCAGCACTCTAGAAGATTATACATTGTTACGTTCTGATCGCCCAAAGGGCCGAGGTGGTGGAGTGGCCATGTATATAAAAAAGGGTCTTTCTTATAATTTGTTAAATGGTGTACCATTAATTCCAGAATGTGAAACGCTCTTTATTGAAATTATAAATCCACATGGTAAAAACGTTGTAATGGGTATTGTTTATCGCCCACCCAGTTCTTCTACTGATACATTTATAACTAATCTGGACATGTGTATTGAATCTGTATGCAAAGGTGGGAAACCTTTATATTTAATGGGCGACTTTAACATAAACTTGTTATTAGCAGAAAAGGAATTGAAGAATAATTCATTTTTGACGTGTCTGAATACACACTCCTTATTCCCTCTAATAGATAAACCTACAAGGATTACTCAGCAATCAGCAACACTAATTGACAATATATTTACAAACATATTACCTGCTGCATTTCATAGTGGTATTATATATAGTGATGTGTCAGATCACCTTCCAATTTTTGTATTTTGTAAAAAAATAAAGATGTTCTTTGTAATAGTAACGAGAGTAGATATACTCGACAGTGTAATGATAGTAATGTAAAATCTCTTATTCGTGACTTAGCACACGAAAATTGGTTTTTAGTTTATAAAGAAACAAATGACGTAAATAAAGCATATGCATTGTTTTATATACGGTTGAAAAAACATTTTGAAAAAAATATACCTTTAAAGAAAGTGAAGAATACAAAATTAAATATACGTAATAAAGCCGTGGATAACAAAAGGTATAATGAAATCTATTAATAAAAAAATGTATTTATTTAAACTTTATACAGGGTGGCCCAAAAAAAACGGAACGGGGCACTTCCCAAAATATAGTAACAAATGTATTATGTCCATCGGATAGAGTGTCTTTTCAAATGAACAACGATACCAAGAACAGTCAATTTGGTCGTGTAGTTTTTGTTTTAGGGCGCTGTGAGTGACACCATGTCAGGTTCTCTTTTTTGTCAATTTGTATTGAGCCAGCGCTTGATGAATCGCACTAACCGCCGTTCATATCGTTGAGCATCGCGCACTATTGTTAGTGTGCACTCAGCCGTGTGCCGAGAGAATGGACATGGTCGCTGAATGGTATTACGGGCAAGGAGTGCGGTTAAACAGGCATTGACTAGGTCGAAATCGACATAAATCGGCACCTGACATGGTCTCACTCACTGCGTCCTTAAACAAAAACGACCTGACCAAAATTACTGTTCTTGGTATCGTTTTTCATTGGAAAGGACACCCTATCCGATGAACATAAACATTGTGTTATTATTATTGGGAAGTGCCCCGTTCCGTTTTTTTTGGGCCACCCTGTATACGCAATCTTGATGATTTTTAAAAATATCGTAATAAATTGAACGCTGTAATTAAAGCTTCTCGTAAAATGTATTATGCTAATCAGCTAAATAAGGTGAAAGGTAACGTGTCTTTAACATGGGCCGTAATTAATAATGTATTAGGTAAAGGGAAAAAAGCTGAAATTCCAAAGGAAATGTTTCATGGTAATCAATCATCATGTACTGATAATGGCATTGCCAATTTATTTAATGAATATTTTGTGTCAATTGGGATAGACATACAAGCGTCTATAAATTCTCCTAATAAAGTATTTGTTGATTTTCTTTCTGAACGTTCAGAGAAATCCCTCTTTTTTAAGCCAGTGCAAGCAACTGATATAATTGATATTACAAAAAACCTTAAATCAAGCAAATCTTGTGGTCATGATGAAATCAGTTCTTGGTTGTTGAAGAAAATTATTTATTATATAGCTGACCCTCTATGTTACATTTTTAATTTATCTATTTCAACTGGTATTTTTTTAGATTCATTCAAGTTAGCGAAGGTTGTACCAATCTATAAAAAGGGAGACTCAAAACAATGTATTAACTATAGACCAATATCCATATTACTAAAGTATTTCTAATATACTGGAACGAATAGTACATAACCAATTATATGAATTTTTAATGCAACAAAATATACTTTGCTCAAACCAGTATGGTTTTCGTAAGAACCACTCAACCGAATTAGCTGTAGTAGACTTATATGATAACATCTCTATGTTACTAGCCAAAAAGCATTATGTAATTGGATTATTCTTTGACTTATCGAAGGCTTTCGATACCCTTAATCACCAGATTTTACTATACAAACTAGAATACTACGGTATACGAGGAGTTCCTTTATTATGGTTGAATGATTATCTTTTGAATAGAAAACAATTTGTTGAATTTGGTACGGAACAATCATCCATCTTAGAATTGAATTGTGGCGTCCCGCAAGGGTCAATCTTAGGACCATTGTTGTTTCTCATTTATATAAACGATATTATTAATGCCTCATCATTATTTTCTTATGTACTATTTGAAGACGACACTAATGTTTTATGCTCACACCCTCAATTTAATGAATTAATTCGTTCCGTAAATATTGAATTGCCTAAACTTGTTGAATGGTTCGCTTGCAACAAATTATCCCTCAATTTATCTAAAACAAATTATGATTATGATTATTTTATATAATTCTCTCATATTGCCATATTTGCTTTATTGCAATATCGCATGGGGCCAAACCACCAAGAAAAACACAGATTCTCTACTTATATTACAGAAAAAAGCTCTCAGACTATGTACTAACTCAGATTATCTAGCTCATACGGACCCCTTGTTTAATGAACACAGATTGTTAAAAATATGTGATATTAATTATTATCAAATCGCTATATTTATGTATAAATGTACTCATAACAACCTTCCTGATCGATTTTGTGATATGTTTATACGTAATAATCAGATTCATAACTATAGCACAAGAAATCGTGACGACTTTCATGTTACCAATCCCAAAACTATTGTAGCATGCAAATCAATTAGACACTGTGGACCGGACATTTGGAACTCCCTATCAGTTGATGTGAAACAATGTTCATCGTTATTTTCCTTTAAATCTACTCTAAAAAAGAAACTGTACAAGTCTTATGCATGTGTAACAGTATAATTTGTTTTGTGTGTTAAACGAAGTATTTATAAATACATAGTAATGAATGTGCAATACTGCAATACTGTAGAATCATATAAATGTGAATGTTTGTAGTTAAGGATATTATTGTTTATCATGTTTATAGTGATAACTCACAGACCGGGGTGGGGTTGGGGTGGGGGGGGGGGGGGGGGGAGGGGTTGCACCGGCTTCTCCTTCCTGTTTATTTTTTGTTAATTTTAGTGATATAATATGGAGTCTTAATTGTATTATTTTGATTAAAACTATATTTGCCTTTTTACAACGAGTTGACCTTCCTTCAAGCTTTTGCTTTGCGGACTTCCCATATTTCCAGTTTTATTGATCATTCTACAATATATATTTTTGATTTTACTCCGTCATATCTATGTTACAATGCAATATTAATTTTGTACTCGAATACTTTGTAATTTTGATGTTTTTATATTATTGGAAATAAAATGAAATGAAATGAAATGAAATGAAATTATACATCGCATTGATGTCTTACAGAAAATCTACGATAACGGTACATTCCAAAAGCGAAAGCGACCGTCGGGCGGGGAATTTGCATAGACTATATACAGAGTAGCGGAATATTGTAGGTCCGGCATCTGTGCATTGTCAACGCACAATCTACTACATTGTACACACATTCGTGTGATTGTACATGTCCGTATATGCATGACTGAATTTGATCGGTGATTTTTGTTCACATTTTCAACACGATATTCGCAAAATTGGCGAAACAGGGTACACGGCTACCAAAATAGGTTTCTCTCTGTCACTGGTTTAATTTTCTGAATAAAGGCTAATTGTAAATGTTTACTCGAAGTGCATACTTTGTTGTACTCAAGTATAACAAATGTGTGCTTTTTGTAAATAATGTGTGAACAAGAAGAGCAAGGAATTAGGGTTACTCTAATCCAGACAACGAATAAACTACAACAAACAACCAAATTTGCGGTATTCCATGGTTTTAATTTCGAAAAGCATGTCCGAAATTTCAACAATAAATTGAAACAAAAGTACAATTACATCACGCACTTATTATCGTTTAACATATTAAGTCAAATAAAGTATGATTGTAATTAGAACACTTAAATTATTTACATGAATAATCAAGTGTTTATTAAGAGCTACCACCTGAGAAAACGGGGGGCCCGGGCCATCATAAATTTATAAACTAAAATATTTCTAGCATGACACTGGCCGCTCTTAAACTCTCATATCCTCCACGAAAAGGCGGGAAAATAAAAGGTGAATACATGTGCTCCAACCAGCAACATATGTACTGCAAAATAATTCAACGAACATGAATTATGACAGACTAGGCGTATACGTCGGAAAAAAAAAGTATTAGGGTGCAAGGTCAATCGCTGGCTGGACACATGACCTTGGCAGACGAGCGTATAGCCCAAGAAAACATTAATGAACAACATTTGAGAGGAGCGGGATTGCATGCGTATTATATATCAATCATAATTTCAATTAAACCCCTTATTCTCAAGGTGGCACAAAAGCTTAACGAAATAACAATTTTGTGCGTGTAAAATTAACAAAAAAACATAATTTGTGTTGTGGCAAAAAATGCATTTCGCCTTGGCAGGGGCGAAAAATCCTCTCCAAAAACACCTTGTAAAGAAAAGAATATTGTTTTATTCCAAATCAACAAATAATGTAAGGTGAAAGAAAAAGGACCAAAATTCCCCTGCGACCCACGCGCGGCCGTGCGGATCAAGCAAGCTTCAGGCAATATAAATCCAACCAATTATCTCATCACCCCATAGTTTGTGGTGGTTGGGGATGGTTTTGGATATTTTTTCTCTAACCAACATAGATCGACATGCTTTCCGAACAAACAACCATGAACGAATGAATCTACAAAAATCTCCCAAACTTCTCCAATAGTTTTCCACGCTATACCGGCCATATTTATCAAACATACATGTTTTGCCCAAATCAGTATCCAGGCAAAACGAGGTTCAATAAAAAACAAAGATATAATTTCTAACTAGAATTGTAATACTTGTTTAGAACAAGTATAGGTGGGCTGGTCGAACTAAAATTAAAGACATAATCAAGGGCTCATTTGAGATAGCTTATTGTCTCAGCTACAACATACTCGAAGTTCAGCGTAAACGAAGCTAAAAACGAAGAAGATATTGGTCGCGAAAGACGGGAATGTAGAATCCAGTTTTGAAAAAAAGTCATGTCCCATAGAGAATACACGCAAAATGTTAAAAAATGACATGCCTCCTTAAATTGCAAAAATACGCCATTGATGCCTTTGTCAAAATGAAAAAATCGTGATCATCACATTTGTAGAGAATTGTCTCAGATAGAACATATCAAAATTTGGAAGAAAATCGATCAATATTTACAGAGATACAATAAATTTTCCAAAAATATGCTGACGTCATAATATGCAAATTGAAATTTTGAGTTCGGAGGCCATTATGATGACGCCATGAGTTAATTGAGGGTCAAATGAGACATGAAATCATATCTCCGACTCATAATCTATCCAAATATGAAAAAAAACTTGGGAGTTCCCATCCATTCTGAAGAGTTACAATGAATTTTGTATAGGCATGTTTTTGCCCATATATGCTATGTATTACAAGAGCTCGCGCGCACGGACATGTTTCTTGAACGGAAGCTCATTGCGTTTTTACTAGTCAGAAAAAGGTGAACAAGGTATCAAAATGCTTGGAAAGATGGGCTAAATATGATAACAGAGAAAATTCGGCGATTCTATGTTGCAAAATGCCAGTACGCGTGGAAAACGCGGCGCTCATGCCGCGTGTGCGCGTTTTTTCGTAAAATGCTTAAAATGGCCTAAAACGTATCCAAAAGAATTTGCGACGATGTTGAACATTTTAAAATTTTGCGTACGCCATGCGCGCGCGTTTTTTTGACCTGAAATGACCGGACGGATATTGACCTTGATCATGATAAATATGAATGAGAAACAACTTTTCGTTATGAAGATATGATCATGAGAAGATATTCAGAAAATTTTACAAAATGGCGCCTAGATGACGTCATCAGTCAAGGTCAGGGTTCAAAACCTTATTTTTGCTTTTGTCCATATGGCCTATATATATGTGTGCCAAATTTCAAGGCACTTGATTGAGCCATTTTCAAGTTATCTTGGCAACAAAAAAGTGATTGGAAATAAGAAAAATAAAGAATAATAATAACTAGAATTGTAATACTTGTTTAGAACAAGTATAGGTGGGCTGGTCGAACTAAAATTAAAGACATAATCAAGGGCTCATTTGAGATAGCTTATTGTCTCAGCTACAACATACTCGAAGTTCAGCGTAAACGAAGCTAAAACGAAGAAGATATTGGTCGCGAAAGACGGGAATGTAGAATCCAGTTTTGAAAAAAAGTCATGTCCCATAGAGAATACACGCAAAATGTGAAAAAATGACATACCTCCTTAAATCGCAAAAATACGCCATGATGCCTTTGTCAAAATGAAAAATCGTGATCATCACATTTGTAGAGAATTGTCTCAGCTAGAACATATCAAAATTTGGAAGAAAATCGATCAACATTTACAGAGATACAATCAATTTTCCAAAAATATGCTGACGTCATAATATGCAAATTGAAATTTTGAGTTCGGAGGCCATTATGATGACGCCATGAGTTAATTGAGGGTCAAATGAGACATGAAATCATATCTCCGACTCATAATCTATCCAAATATGAAAAAAAACTTGGGAGTTCCCATCCATTCTGAAGAGTTACAATGAATTTTGTATAGGCATGTTTTTGCCCATATATGCTATGTATTACAAGAGCTCGCGCGCACGGACATGTTTCTTGAACGGAAGCTCATTGCATTTTTACTAGTCAGAAAAAGGTGAACAAGGTATCAAAATGCTTGGAAAGATGGGCTAAATATGATAACAGAGAAAATTCGGCGATTCTATGTTGCAAAATGCCAGTACGCGCGAAAACGCGCGCGCATGCGCGTGTGCGCGTTTTTTCGTAAAATGCTTAAAATGGCCTAAAACGTATCCAAAATGAATTTGCGACGATTTTGAACATTTTAAAATTTTGCGCGCGCGCTGACGCGCGCACGTACGCATGCGCGCGCGTTTTTTGACCTGAAATTGACCGGACGGATATTGACCTTGATCATGATAAATATGAATGAGAAACAACTTTTCGTTATGAAGATATGATCATGAGAAGATATTCAGAAAATTTTACAAAATGGCGCCTAGATGACGTCATCAGTCAAGGTCAGGGTTCAAAACCTTATTTTGCTTTGTCCATATGCCTATATATATGTGTGCCAAATTTCAAGGCACTTGATTGAGCCATTTTCAAGTTATCGTGGTAACAAAAAAGTGATTGGAAATAAGAAAAATAAAGAATAATAATAATAACTAGAATTGTAATACTTGTTTAGAACAAGTATAGGTGGGCTGGTCGAACTAAAATTAAAGACATAATCAAGGGCTCATTTGAGATAGCTTATTGTCTCAGCTACAACATACTCGAAGTTCAGCGTAAACGAAGCTAAAACGAAGAAGATATTGGTCGCGAAAGACGGGAATTTAGAATCCAGTTTTGAAAAAAAGTCATGTCCCATAGAGAATACACGCAAAATGTGAAAAAATGACATACCTCCTTAAATCGCAAAAATACGCCATGATGCCTTTGTCAAAATGAAAAATCGTGATCATCACATTTGTAGAGAATTGTCTCAGATAGAACATATCAAAATTTGGAAGAAAATCGATCAATATTTACAGAGATACAATAAATTTTCCAAAAATATGCTGACGTCATAATATGCAAATTGAAATTTTGAGTTCGGAGGCCATTATGATGACGCCATGAGTTAATTGAGGGTCAAATGAGACATGAAATCATATCTCCGACTCATAATCTATCCAAATATGAAAAAAAAATTGGGAGTTCCCATCCATTCTGAAGAGTTACAATGAATTTTGTATAGGCATGTTTTTGCCCATATATGCTATGTATTACAAGAGCTCGCGCGCACGGACATGTTTCTTGAACGGAAGCTCATTGCGTTTTTACTAGTCAGAAAAAGGTGAACAAGGTATCAAAATGCTTGGAAAGATGGGCTAAATATGATAACAGAGAAAATTCGGCGATTCTATGTTGCAAAATGCCAGTACGCGCGAAAACGCGCGCGCATGCGCGTGTGCGCGTTTTTTCGTAAAATGCTTAAAATGGCCTAAAACGTATCCAAAATGAATTTGCGACGATTTTGAACATTTTAAAATTTTGCGCGCGCGCTGACGCGCGCACGTACGCATGCGCGCGCGTTTTTTGACCTGAAATTGACCGGACGGATATTGACCTTGATCATGATAAATATGAATGAGAAACAACTTTTCGTTATGAAGATATGATCATGAGAAGATATTCAGAAAATTTTACAAAATGGCGCCTAGATGACGTCATCAGTCAAGGTCAGGGTTCAAAACCTTATTTTGCTTTGTCCATATGCCTATATATATGTGTGCCAAATTTCAAGGCACTTGATTGAGCCATTTTCAAGTTATCGTGGTAACAAAAAAGTGATTGGAAATAAGAAAAATAAAGAATAATAATAAATAAATAAATAAATAAATAAAGGCAATTCTAACGAAATTATGAGGTGGTCTGTATGATGTACAGCCCACCTAATAATAACTAGAATTGTAATACTTGTTTAGAACAAGTATAGGTGGGCTGGTCGAACTAAAATTAAAGACATAATCAAGGGCTCATTTGAGATAGCTTATTGTCTCAGCTACAACATACTCGAAGTTCAGCGTAAACGAAGCTAAAACGAAGAAGATATTGGTCGCGAAAGACGGGAATGTAGAATCCAGTTTTGAAAAAAAGTCATGTCCCATAGAGAATACACGCAAAATGTTAAAAAATGACATGCCTCCTTAAATCGCAAAAATACGCCATGATGCCTTTGTCAAAATGAAAAATCGTGGTTATTACATTTGTAGAAAATTGTCTGAGCTAGAACATATCAAAATTTGGAAGAAAATCGATCAATATTTACAGAGATACAATAAATTTTCCAAAAATATGCTGACGTCATAATATGCAAATTGAAATTTTGAGTTCGGAGGCCATTATGATGACGCCATGAGTTAATTGAGGGTCAAATGAGACATGAAATCATATCTCCGACTCATAATCTATCCAAATATGAAAAAAAACTTGGGAGTTCCCATCCATTCTGAAGAGTTACAATGAATTTTGTATAGGCATGTTTTTGCCCATATATGCTATGTATTACAAGAGCTCGCGCGCACGGACATGTTTTTTGAACGGAAGCTCATTGCGTTTTTACTAGTCAGAAAAAGGTGAACAAGGTATCAAAATGCTTGGAAACATGGGCTAAATATGATAACAGAGAAAATTCGGCGATTCTATGTTGCAAAATGCCAGTACGCGCGAAAACGCGCGCGCATGCGCGTGTGCGCGTTTTTTCGTAAAATGCTTAAAATGGCCTAAAACGTATCCAAAATGAATTTGCGACGATTTTGAACATTTTAAAATTTTGCGCGCGCGCTGACGCGCGCACGTACGCATGCGCGCGCGTTTTTTGACCTGAAATTGACCGGACGGATATTGACCTTGATCATGATAAATATGAATGAGAAACAACTTTTCGTTATGAAGATATGATCATGAGAAGATATTCAGAAAATTTTACAAAATGGCGCCTAGATGACGTCATCAGTCAAGGTCAGGGTTCAAAACCTTATTTTGCTTTGTCCATATGCCTATATATATGTGTGCCAAATTTCAAGGCACTTGATTGAGCCATTTTCAAGTTATCTTGGTAACAAAAAAGTGATTGGAAATAAGAAAAATAAAGAATAATAATAATAACTAGAATTGTAATACTTGTTTAGAACAAGTATAGGTGGGCTGGTCGAACTAAAATTAAAGACATAATCAAGGGCTCATTTGAGATAGCTTATTGTCTCAGCTACAACATACTCGAAGTTCAGCGTAAACGAAGCTAAAACGAAGAAGATATTGGTCGCGAAAGACGGGAATGTAGAATCCAGTTTTGAAAAAAAGTCATGTCCCATAGAGAATACACGCAAAATGTTAAAAAATGACATGCCTCCTTAAATCGCAAAAATACGCCATGATGCCTTTGTCAAAATGAAAAATCGTGATCATCACATTTGTAGAGAATTGTCTCAGCTAGAACATATCAAAATTTGGAAAGAAAATCGATCAACATTTACAGAGATACAATCAATTTTCCAAAAATATGCTGACGTCATAATATGCAAATTGAAATTTTGAGTTCGGAGGCCATTATGATGACGCCATGAGTTAATTGAGGGTCAAATGAGACATGAAATCATATCTCCGACTCATAATCTATCCAAATATGAAAAAAAACTTGGGAGTTCCCATCCATTCTGAAGAGTTACAATGAATTTTGTATAGGCATGTTTTTGCCCATATATGCTATGTATTACAAGAGCTCGCGCGCACGGACATGTTTCTTGAACGGAAGCTCATTGCGTTTTTACTAGTCAGAAAAAGGTGAACAAGGTATCAAAATGCTTGGAAAGATGGGCTAAATATGATAACAGAGAAAATTCGGTGATTCTATGTTGCAAAATGCCAGTACGCGCGAAAACGCGCGCGCATGCGCGTGTGCGCGTTTTTTCGTAAAATGCTTAAAATGGCCTAAAACGTATCCAAAATGAATTTGCGACGATTTTGAACATTTTAAAATTTGCACGTACGCATGCGCGCGCGTTTTTTGACCTGAAATTGACCGGACGGATATTGACCTTGATCATGATAAATATGAATGAGAAACAACTTTTCGTTATGAAGATATGATCATGAGAAGATATTCAGAAAATTTTACAAAATGGCGCCTAGATGACGTCATCAGTCAAGGTCAGGGTTCAAAACCTTATTTTGCTTTGTCCATATGCCTATATATATGTGTGCCAAATTTCAAGGCACTTGATTGAGCCATTTTCAAGTTATCGTGGTAACAAAAAAGTGATTGGAAATAAGAAAAATAAAGAATAATAATAATAAACTAGAATTGTAATACTTGTTTAGAACAAGTATAGGTGGGCTGGTCGAACTAAAATTAAAGACATAATCAAGGGCTCATTTGAGATAGCTTATTGTCTCAGCTACAACATACTCGAAGTTCAGCGTAAACGAAGCTAAAACGAAGAAGATATTGGTCGCGAAAGACGGGAATGTAGAATCCAGTTTTGAAAAAAAGTCATGTCCCATAGAGAATACACGCAAAATGTTAAAAAATGACATGCCTCCTTAAATCGCAAAAATACGCCATGATGCCTTTGTCAAAATGAAAAATCGTGGTTATTACATTTGTAGAAAATTGTCTGAGCTAGAACATATCAAAATTTGGAAGAAAATCGATCAACATTTACAGAGATACAATCAATTTTCCAAAAATATGCTGACGTCATAATATGCTAATTGAAATTTTGAGTTGGAAGGCCGTTATGATGACGCCATGTGTTAATTGAGGGTCAAATGAGACATGAAATCATATCTCCCACTCATAATCTATCCAAATATGAAAAAAAACTTGGGAGTTCCCATCCATTCTGAAGAGTTACAATGAATTTTGTATAGGCATGTTTTTGCCCATATAATATGCTATGTATTACAAGAGCTCGCGCGCACGGACATGTTTCTTGAACGGAAGCTCATTGCGTTTTTACTAGTCAGAAAAAGGTGAACAAGGTATCAAAATGCTTGGAAAGATGGGCTAAATATGATAACAGAGAAAATTCGGCGATTCTATGTTGCAAAATGCCAGTACGCGCGAAAACGCGCGCGCATGCGCGTGTGCGCGTTTTTTCGTAAAATGCTTAAAATGGCCTAAAACGTATCCAAAATGAATTTGCGACGATTTTGAACATTTTAAAATTTTGCGCGCGCGCACGCATGCGCGCGCGTTTTTTGACCTGAAATTGACCGGACGGATATTGACCTTGATCATGATAAATATGAATGAGAAACAACTTTTCGTTATGAAGATATGATCATGAGAAGATATTCAGAAAATTTTACAAAATGGCGCCTAGATGACGTCATCAGTCAAGGTCAGGGTTCAAAACCTTATTTTGCTTTGTCCATATGCCTATATATATGTGTGCCAAATTTCAAGGCACTTGATTGAGCCATTTTCAAGTTATCTTGGTAACAAAAAAGTGATTGGAAATAAGAAAAATAAAGAATAATAATAATAATAAATAAATAAATAAAGGCAATTCTAACGAAATTATGAGGTGGTCTGTATGATGTACAGCCCACCTAATAAATAAATAAATAAATAAAGGCAATTCTAACGAAATTATGAGGTGGTCTGTATGATGTACAGCCCACCTAATAAACTAGAATTGTAATACTTGTTTAGAACAAGTATAGGTGGGCTGGTCGAACTAAAATTAAAGACATAATCAAGGGCTCATTTGAGATAGCTTATTGTCTCAGCTACAACATACTCGAAGTTCAGCGTAAACGAAGCTAAAACGAAGAAGATATTGGTCGCGAAAGACGGGAATGTAGAATCCAGTTTTGAAAAAAAGTCATGTCCCATAGAGAATACACGCAAAATGTGAAAAAATGACATACCTCCTTAAATCGCAAAAATACGCCATGATGCCTTTGTCAAAATGAAAAATTGTGATCATCACATTTGTAGAGAATTGTCTCAGATAGAACATATCAAAATTTGGAAGAAAATCGATCAATATTTACAGAGATACAATAAATTTTCCAAAAATATGCTGACGTCATAATATGCAAATTGAAATTTTGAGTTCGGAGGCCATTATGATGACGCCATGAGTTAATTGAGGGTCAAATGAGACATGAAATCATATCTCCGACTCATAATCTATCCAAATATGAAAAAAAACTTGGGAGTTCCCATCCATTCTGAAGAGTTACAATGAATTTTGTATAGGCATGTTTTTGCCCATATATGCTATGTATTACAAGAGCTCGCACGCACGGACATGTTTCTTGAACGTAAGCTCATTGCGTTTTTACTAGTCAGAAAAAGGTGAACAAGGTATCAAAATGCTTGGAAAGATGGGCTAAATATGATAACAGAGAAAATTCGGCGATTCTATGTTGCAAAATGCCAGTACGCGCGAAAACGCGCGCGCATGCGCGTGTGCGCGTTTTTTCGTAAAATGCTTAAAATGGCCTAAAACGTATCCAAAATGAATTTGCGACGATTTTGAACATTTTAAAATTTTGCGCGCGCGCTGACGCGCGCACGTACGCATGCGCGCGCGTTTTTTGACCTGAAATTGACCGGACGGATATTGACCTTGATCATGATAAATATGAATGAGAAACAACTTTTCGTTATGAAGATATGATCATGAGAAGATATTCAGAAAATTTTACAAAATGGCGCCTAGATGACGTCATCAGTCAAGGTCAGGGTTCAAAACCTTATTTTGCTTTGTCCATATGCCTATATATATGTGTGCAAAATTTCAAGGCACTTGATTGAGCCATTTTCAAGTTATCTTGGTAACAAAAAAGTGATTGGAAATAAGAAAAATAAAGAATAACTAGAATTGTAATACTTGTTTAGAACAAGTATAGGTGGGCTGGTCGAACTAAAATTAAAGACATAATCAAGGGCTCATTTGAGATAGCTTATTGTCTCAGCTACAACATACTCGAAGTTCAGCGTAAACGAAGCTAAAACGAAGAAGATATTGGTCGCGAAAGACGGGAATGTAGAATCCAGTTTTGAAAAAAAGTCATGTCCCATAGAGAATACACGCAAAATGTTAAAAAATGACATGCCTCCTTAAATCGCAAAAATACGCCATGATGCCTTTGTCAAAATGAAAAATCGTGGTTATTACATTTGTAGAAAATTGTCTGAGCTAGAACATATCAAAATTTGGAAGAAAATCGATCAATATTTACAGAGATACAATAAATTTTCCAAAGATATGCTGACGTCATAATATGCAAATTGAAATTTTGAGTTCGGAGGCCATTATGATGACGCCATGAGTTAATTGAGGATCAAATGAGACATGAAATCATATCTCCGACTCATAATCTATCCAAATATGAAAAAAAACTTGGGAGTTCCCATCCATTCTGAAGAGTTACAATGAATTTTGTATAGGCATGTTTTTGCCCATATATGCTATGTATTACAAGAGCTCGCGCGCACGGACATGTTTCTTGAACGGAAGCTCATTGCGTTTTTACTAGTCAGAAAAAGGTGAACAAGGTATCAAAATGCTTGGAAAGATGGGCTAAATATGATAACAGAGAAAATTCGGCGATTCTATGTTGCAAAATGCCAGTACGCGCGAAAACGCGCGCGCATGCGCGTGTGCGCGTTTTTTCGTAAAATGCTTAAAATGGCCTAAAACGTATCCAAAATGAATTTGCGACGATTTTGAACATTTTAAAATTTTGCGCGCGCGCTGACGCGCGCACGTACGCATGCGCGCGCGTTTTTTGACCTGAAATTGACCGGACGGATATTGACCTTGATCATGATAAATATGAATGAGAAACAACTTTTCGTTATGAAGATATGATCATGAGAAGATATTCAGAAAATTTTACAAAATGGCGCCTAGATGACGTCATCAGTCAAGGTCAGGGTTCAAAACCTTATTTTGCTTTGTCCATATGCCTATATATATGTGTGCCAAATTTCAAGGCACTTGATTGAGCCATTTTCAAGTTATCGTGGTAACAAAAAAGTGATTGGAAATAAGAAAAATAAAGAATAATAAAGGCAATTCTAACGAAATTATGAGGTGGTCTGTATGATGTACAGCCCACCTAATAATAATAACTAGAATTGTAATACTTGTTTAGAACAAGTATAGGTGGGCTGGTCGAACTAAAATTAAAGACATAATCAAGGGCTCATTTGAGATAGCTTATTGTCTCAGCTACAACATACTCGAAGTTCAGCGTAAACGAAGCTAAAACGAAGAAGATATTGGTCGCGAAAGACGGGAATGTAGAATCCAGTTTTGAAAAAAAGTCATGTCCCATAGAGAATACACGCAAAATGTGAAAAAATGACATACCTCCTTAAATCGCAAAAATACGCCATGATGCCTTTGTCAAAATGAAAAATCGTGGTTATTACATTTGTAGAAAATTGTCTGAGCTAGAACATATCAAAATTTGGAAGAAAATCGATCAACATTTACAGAGATACAATAAATTTTCCAAAAATATGCTGACGTCATAATATGCAAATTGAAATTTTGAGTTCGGAGGCCATTATGATGACGCCATGAGTTAATTGAGGGTCAAATGAGACATGAAATCATATCTCCGACTCATAATCTATCCAAATATGAAAAAAAACTTGGGAGTTCCCATCCATTCTGAAGAGTTACAATGAATTTTGTATAGGCATGTTTTTGCCCATATATGCTATGTATTACAAGAGCTCGCACGCACGGACATGTTTCTTGAACGTAAGCTCATTGCGTTTTTACTAGTCAGAAAAAGGTGAACAAGGTATCAAAATGCTTGGAAAGATGGGCTAAATATGATAACAGAGAAAATTCGGCGATTCTATGTTGCAAAATGCCAGTACGCGCGAAAACGCGCGCGCATGCGCGTGTGCGCGTTTTTTCGTAAAATGCTTAAAATGGCCTAAAACGTATCCAAAATGAATTTGCGACGATTTTGAACATTTTAAAATTTTGCGCGCGCGCTGACGCGCGCACGTACGCATGCGCGCGCGTTTTTTGACCTGAAATTGACCGGACGGATATTGACCTTGATCATGATAAATATGAATGAGAAACAACTTTTCGTTATGAAGATATGATCATGAGAAGATATTCAGAAAATTTTACAAAATGGCGCCTAGATGACGTCATCAGTCAAGGTCAGGGTTCAAAACCTTATTTTGCTTTGTCCATATGCCTATATATATGTGTGCAAAATTTCAAGGCACTTGATTGAGCCATTTTCAAGTTATCTTGGTAACAAAAAAGTGATTGGAAATAAGAAAAATAAAGAATAACTAGAATTGTAATACTTGTTTAGAACAAGTATAGGTGGGCTGGTCGAACTAAAATTAAAGACATAATCAAGGGCTCATTTGAGATAGCTTATTGTCTCAGCTACAACATACTCGAAGTTCAGCGTAAACGAAGCTAAAACGAAGAAGATATTGGTCGCGAAAGACGGGAATGTAGAATCCAGTTTTGAAAAAAAGTCATGTCCCATAGAGAATACACGCAAAATGTTAAAAAATGACATGCCTCCTTAAATCGCAAAAATACGCCATGATGCCTTTGTCAAAATGAAAAATCGTGGTTATTACATTTGTAGAAAATTGTCTGAGCTAGAACATATCAAAATTTGGAAGAAAATCGATCAATATTTACAGAGATACAATAAATTTTCCAAAGATATGCTGACGTCATAATATGCAAATTGAAATTTTGAGTTCGGAGGCCATTATGATGACGCCATGAGTTAATTGAGGATCAAATGAGACATGAAATCATATCTCCGACTCATAATCTATCCAAATATGAAAAAAAACTTGGGAGTTCCCATCCATTCTGAAGAGTTACAATGAATTTTGTATAGGCATGTTTTTGCCCATATATGCTATGTATTACAAGAGCTCGCGCGCACGGACATGTTTCTTGAACGGAAGCTCATTGCGTTTTTACTAGTCAGAAAAAGGTGAACAAGGTATCAAAATGCTTGGAAAGATGGGCTAAATATGATAACAGAGAAAATTCGGCGATTCTATGTTGCAAAATGCCAGTACGCGCGAAAACGCGCGCGCATGCGCGTGTGCGCGTTTTTTCGTAAAATGCTTAAAATGGCCTAAAACGTATCCAAAATGAATTTGCGACGATTTTGAACATTTTAAAATTTTGCGCGCGCGCTGACGCGCGCACGTACGCATGCGCGCGCGTTTTTTGACCTGAAATTGACCGGACGGATATTGACCTTGATCATGATAAATATGAATGAGAAACAACTTTTCGTTATGAAGATATGATCATGAGAAGATATTCAGAAAATTTTACAAAATGGCGCCTAGATGACGTCATCAGTCAAGGTCAGGGTTCAAAACCTTATTTTGCTTTGTCCATATGCCTATATATATGTGTGCAAAATTTCAAGGCACTTGATTGAGCCATTTTCAAGTTATCTTGGTAACAAAAAAGTGATTGGAAATAAGAAAAATAAAGAATAACTAGAATTGTAATACTTGTTTAGAACAAGTATAGGTGGGCTGGTCGAACTAAAATTAAAGACATAATCAAGGGCTCATTTGAGATAGCTTATTGTCTCAGCTACAACATACTCGAAGTTCAGCGTAAACGAAGCTAAAACGAAGAAGATATTGGTCGCGAAAGACGGGAATGTAGAATCCAGTTTTGAAAAAAAGTCATGTCCCATAGAGAATACACGCAAAATGTGAAAAAATGACATACCTCCTTAAATCGCAAAAATACGCCATGATGCCTTTGTCAAAATGAAAAATCGTGGTTATTACATTTGTAGAAAATTGTCTGAGCTAGAACATATCAAAATTTGGAAGAAAATCGATCAACATTTACAGAGATACAATAAATTTTCCAAAAATATGCTGACGTCATAATATGCAAATTGAAATTTTGAGTTCGGAGGCCATTATGATGACGCCATGAGTTAATTGAGGATCAAATGAGACATGAAATCATATCTCCGACTCATAATCTATCCAAATATGAAAAAAAACTTGGGAGTTCCCATCCATTCTGAAGAGTTACAATGAATTTTGTATAGGCATGTTTTTGCCCATATATGCTATGTATTACAAGAGCTCGCGCGCACGGACATGTTTCTTGAACGGAAGCTCATTGCGTTTTTACTAGTCAGAAAAAGGTGAACAAGGTATCAAAATGCTTGGAAAGATGGGCTAAATATGATAACAGAGAAAATTCGGCGATTCTATGTTGCAAAATGCCAGTACGCGCGAAAACGCGCGCGCATGCGCGTGTGCGCGTGTGCGCGTTTTTTCGTAAAATGCTTAAAATGGCCTAAAACGTATCCAAAATGAATTTGCGACGATTTTGAACATTTTAAAATTTTGCGCGCGCGCTGACGCGCGCACGTACGCATGCGCGCGCGTTTTTTGACCTGAAATTGACCGGACGGATATTGACCTTGATCATGATAAATATGAATGAGAAACAACTTTTCGTTATGAAGATATGATCATGAGAAGATATTCAGAAAATTTTACAAAATGGCGCCTAGATGACGTCATCAGTCAAGGTCAGGGTTCAAAACCTTATTTTGCTTTGTCCATATGCCTATATATATGTGTGCCAAATTTCAAGGCACTTGATTGAGCCATTTTCAAGTTATCTTGGTAACAAAAAAGTGATTGGAAATAAGAAAAATAAAGAATAACTAGAATTGTAATACTTGTTTAGAACAAGTATAGGTGGGCTGGTCGAACTAAAATTAAAGACATAATCAAGGGCTCATTTGAGATAGCTTATTGTCTCAGCTACAACATACTCGAAGTTCAGCGTAAACGAAGCTAAAACGAAGAAGATATTGGTCGCGAAAGACGGGAATGTAGAATCCAGTTTTGAAAAAAAGTCATGTCCCATAGAGAATACACGCAAAATGTTAAAAAATGACATGCCTCCTTAAATCGCAAAAATACGCCATGATGCCTTTGTCAAAATGAAAAATCGTGGTTATTACATTTGTAGAAAATTGTCTGAGCTAGAACATATCAAAATTTGGAAGAAAAACGATCAATATATACAGAGATACAATAAATTTTCCAAAGATATGCTGACGTCATAATATGCAAATTGAAATTTTGAGTTCGGAGGCCATTATGATGACGCCATGAGTTAATTGAGGATCAAATGAGACATGAAATCATATCTCCGACTCATAATCTATCCAAATATGAAAAAAAACTTGGGAGTTCCCATCCATTCTGAAGAGTTACAATGAATTTTGTATAGGCATGTTTTTGCCCATATATGCTATGTATTACAAGAGCTCGCGCGCACGGACATGTTTCTTGAACGGAAGCTCATTGCGTTTTTACTAGTCAGAAAAAGGTGAACAAGGTATCAAAATGCTTGGAAAGATGGGCTAAATATGATAACAGAGAAAATTCGGCGATTCTATGTTGCAAAATGCCAGTACGCGCGAAAACGCGCGCGCATGCGCGTGTGCGCGTTTTTTCGTAAAATGCTTAAAATGGCCTAAAACGTATCCAAAATGAATTTGCGACGATTTTGAACATTTTAAAATTTTGCGCGCGCGCTGACGCGCGCACGTACGCATGCGCGCGCGTTTTTTGACCTGAAATTGACCGGACGGATATTGACCTTGATCATGATAAATATGAATGAGAAACAACTTTTCGTTATGAAGATATGATCATGAGAAGATATTCAGAAAATTTTACAAAATGGCGCCTAGATGACGTCATCAGTCAAGGTCAGGGTTCAAAACCTTATTTTGCTTTGTCCATATGCCTATATATATGTGTGCCAAATTTCAAGGCACTTGATTGAGCCATTTTCAAGTTATCGTGGTAACAAAAAAGTGATTGGAAATAAGAAAAATAAAGAATAATAAAGGCAATTCTAACGAAATTATGAGGTGGTCTGTATGATGTACAGCCCACCTAATAATAATAACTAGAATTGTAATACTTGTTTAGAACAAGTATAGGTGGGCTGGTCGAACTAAAATTAAAGACATAATGAAGGGCTCATTTGAGATAGCTTATTGTCTCAGCTACAACATACTCGAAGTTCAGCGTAAACGAAGCTAAAACGAAGAAGATATTGGTCGCGAAAGACGGGAATGTAGAATCCAGTTTTGAAAAAAAGTCATGTCCCATAGAGAATACACGCAAAATGTGAAAAAATGACATACCTCCTTAAATCGCAAAAATACGCCATGATGCCTTTGTCAAAATGAAAAATCGTGGTTATTACATTTGTAGAAAATTGTCTGAGCTAGAACATATCAAAATTTGGAAGAAAATCGATCAACATTTACAGAGATACAATAAATTTTCCAAAAATATGCTGACGTCATAATATGCAAATTGAAATTTTGAGTTCGGAGGCCATTATGATGACGCCATGAGTTAATTGAGGATCAAATGAGACATGAAATCATATCTCCGACTCATAATCTATCCAAATATGAAAAAAAACTTGGGAGTTCCCATCCATTCTGAAGAGTTACAATGAATTTTGTATAGGCATGTTTTTGCCCATATATGCTATGTATTACAAGAGCTCGCGCGCACGGACATGTTTCTTGAACGGAAGCTCATTGCGTTTTTACTAGTCAGAAAAAGGTGAACAAGGTATCAAAATGCTTGGAAAGATGGGCTAAATATGATAACAGAGAAAATTCGGCGATTCTATGTTGCAAAATGCCAGTACGCGCGAAAACGCGCGCGCATGCGCGTGTGCGCGTTTTTTCGTAAAATGCTTAAAATGGCCTAAAACGTATCCAAAATGAATTTGCGACGATTTTGAACATTTTAAAATTTTGCGCGCGCGCTGACGCGCGCACGTACGCATGCGCGCGCGTTTTTTGACCTGAAATTGACCGGACGGATATTGACCTTGATCATGATAAATATGAATGAGAAACAACTTTTCGTTATGAAGATATGATCATGAGAAGATATTCAGAAAATTTTACAAAATGGCGCCTAGATGACGTCATCAGTCAAGGTCAGGGTTCAAAACCTTATTTTGCTTTGTCCATATGCCTATATATATGTGTGCCAAATTTCAAGGCACTTGATTGAGCCATTTTCAAGTTATCTTGGTAACAAAAAAGTGATTGGAAATAAGAAAAATAAAGAATAATAATAATAAACTAGAATTGTAATACTTGTTTAGAACAAGTATAGGTGGGCTGGTCGAACTAAAATTAAAGACATAATCAAGGGCTCATTTGAGATAGCTTATTGTCTCAGCTACAACATACTCGAAGTTCAGCGTAAACGAAGCTAAAACGAAGAAGATATTGGTCGCGAAAGACGGGAATGTAGAATCCAGTTTTGAAAAAAAGTCATGTCCCATAGAGAATACACGCAAAATGTGAAAAAATGACATACCTCCTTAAATCGCAAAAATACGCCATGATGCCTTTGTCAAAATGAAAAATCGTGATCATCACATTTGTAGAGAATTGTCTCAGATAGAACATATCAAAATTTGGAAGAAAATCGATCAATATCTACAGAGATACAATAAATTTTCCAAAAATATGCTGACGTCATAATATGCAAATTGAAATTTTGAGTTCGGAGGCCATTATGATGACGCCATGAGTTAATTGAGGGTCAAATGAGACATGAAATCATATCTCCGACTCATAATCTATCCAAATATGAAAAAAAACTTGGGAGTTCCGATCCATTCTGAAGAGTTACAATGAATTTTGTATAGGCATGTTTTTGCCCATATATGCTATGTATTACAAGAGCTCGCGCGCACGGACATGTTTCTTGAACGGAAGCTCATTGCGTTTTTACTAGTCAGAAAAAGGTGAACAAGGTATCAAAATGCTTGGAAAGATGGGCTAAATATGATAACAGAGAAAATTCGGCGATTCTATGTTGCAAAATGCCAGTACGCGCGAAAACGCGCGCGCATGCGCGTGTGCGCGTTTTTTCGTAAAATGCTTAAAATGGCCTAAAACGTATCCAAAATGAATTTGCGACGATTTTGAACATTTTAAAATTTTGCGCGCGCGCTGACGCGCGCACGTACGCATGCGCGCGCGTTTTTTGACCTGAAATTGACCGGACGGATATTGACCTTGATCATGATAAATATGAATGAGAAACAACTTTTCGTTATGAAGATATGATCATGAGAAGATATTCAGAAAATTTTACAAAATGGCGCCTAGATGACGTCATCAGTCAAGGTCAGGGTTCAAAACCTTATTTTGCTTTGTCCATATGCCTATATATATGTGTGCCAAATTTCAAGGCACTTGATTGAGCCATTTTCAAGTTATCTTGGTAACAAAAAAGTGATTGGAAATAAGAAAAATAAAGAATAATAATAACTAGAATTGTAATACTTGTTTAGAACAAGTATAGGTGGGCTGGTCGAACTAAAATTAAAGACATAATGAAGGGCTCATTTGAGATAGCTTATTGTCTCAGCTACAACATACTCGAAGTTCAGCGTAAACGAAGCTAAAACGAAGAAGATATTGGTCGCGAAAGACGGGAAGGTAGAATCCAGTTTTGAAAAAAAGTCATGTCCCATAGAGAATACACGCAAAATGTTAAAAAATGACATGCCTCCTTAAATCGCAAAAATACGCCATGATGCCTTTGTCAAAATGAAAAATCGTGATTATCACATTTGTAGAGAATTGTCTCAGCTAGAACATATCAAAATTTGGAAGAAAATCGATCAACATTTACAGAGATACAATCAATTTTCCAAAAATATGCTGACGTCATAATATGCAAATTGAAATTTTGAGTTCGGAGGCCATTATGATGACGCCATGAGTTAATTGAGGGTCAAATGAGACATGAAATCATATCTCCGACTCATAATCTATCCAAATATGAAAAAAAACTTGGGAGTTCCCATCCATTCTGAAGAGTTACAATGAATTTTGTATAGGCATGTTTTTGCCCATATATGCTATGTATTACAAGAGCTCGCGCGCACGGACATGTTTCTTGAACGGAAGCTCATTGCGTTTTTACTAGTCAGAAAAAGGTGAACAAGGTATCAAAATGCTTGGAAAGATGGGCTAAATATGATAACAGAGAAAATTCGGCGATTCTATGTTGCAAAATGCCAGTACGCGCGAAAACGCGCGCGCATGCGCGTGTGCGCGTTTTTTCGTAAAATGCTCAAAATGGCCTAAAACGTATCCAAAATGAATTTGCGACGATTTTGAACATTTTAAAATTTTGCGCGCGCGCTGACGCGCGCACGTACGCATGCGCGCGCGTTTTTTGACCTGAAATTGACCGGACGGATATTGACCTTGATCATGATAAATATGAATGAGAAACAACTTTTCGTTATGAAGATATGATCATGAGAAGATATTCAGAAAATTTTACAAAATGGCGCCTAGATGACGTCATCAGTCAAGGTCAGGGTTCAAAACCTTATTTTGCTTTGTCCATATGCCTATATATATGTGTGCCAAATTTCAAGGCACTTGATTGAGCCATTTTCAAGTTATCTTGGTAACAAAAAAGTGATTGGAAATAAGAAAAATAAAGAATAACTAGAATTGTAATACTTGTTTAGAACAAGTATAGGTGGGCTGGTCGAACTAAAATTAAAGACATAATCAAGGGCTCATTTGAGATAGCTTATTGTCTCAGCTACAACATACTCGAAGTTCAGCGTAAACGAAGCTAAAACGAAGAAGATTTGGTCGCGAAAGACGGGAATGTAGAATCCAGTTTTGAAAAAAAGTCATGTCCCATAGAGAATACACGCAAAATGTGAAAAAATGACATACCTCCTTAAATCGCAAAAATACGCCATGATGCCTTTGTCAAAATGAAAAATCGTGATAATCACATTTGTAGAGAATTGTCTCAGATAGAACATATCAAAATTTGGAAGAAAATCGATCAACATTTACAGAGATACAATCAATTTTCCAAAAATATGCTGACGTCATAATATGCAAATTGAAATTTTGAGTTCGGAGGCCATTATGATGACGCCATGAGTTAATTGAGGGTCAAATGAGACATGAAATCATATCTCCGACTCATAATCTATCCAAATATGAAAAAAAACTTGGGAGTTCCCATCCATTCTGAAGAGTTACAATGAATTTTGTATAGGCATGTTTTTGCCCATATATGCTATGTATTACAAGAGCTCGCGCGCACGGACATGTTTCTTGAACGGAAGCTCATTGCGTTTTTACTAGTCAGAAAAAGGTGAACAAGGTATCAAAATGCTTGGAAAGATGGGCTAAATATGATAACAGAGAAAATTCGGCGATTCTATGTTGCAAAATGCCAGTACGCGCGAAAACGCGCGCGCATGCGCGTGTGCGCGTTTTTTCGTAAAATGCTCAAAATGGCCTAAAACGTACCCAAAATGAATTTGCGACGATTTTGAACATTTTAAAATTTTGCGCGCGCGCTGACGCGCGCACGTACGCATGCGCGCGCGTTTTTTGACCTGAAATTGACCGGACGGATATTGACCTTGATCATGATAAATATGAATGAGAAACAACTTTTCGTTATGAAGATATGATCATGAGAAGATATTCAGAAAATTTTACAAAATGGCGCCTAGATGACGTCATCAGTCAAGGTCAGGGTTCAAAACCTTATTTTGCTTTGTCCATATGCCTATATATATGTGTGCCAAATTTCAAGGCACTTGATTGAGCCATTTTCAAGTTTTCTTGGTAACAAAAAAGTGATTGGAAATAAGAAAAATAAAGAATAACTAGAATTGTAATACTTGTTTAGAACAAGTATAGGTGGGCTGGTCGAACTAAAATTAAAGACATAATCAAGGGCTCATTTGAGATAGCTTATTGTCTCAGCTACAACATACTCGAAGTTCAGCGTAAACGAAGCTAAAACGAAGAAGATTTGGTCGCGAAAGACGGGAATGTAGAATCCAGTTTTGAAAAAAAGTCATGTCCCATAGAGAATACACGCAAAATGTGAAAAAATGACATACCTCCTTAAATCGCAAAAATACGCCATGATGCCTTTGTCAAAATGAAAAATCGTGATAATCACATTTGTAGAGAATTGTCTCAGATAGAACATATCAAAATTTGGAAGAAAATCGATCAATATTTACAGAGATACAATAAATTTTCCAAAAATATGCTGACGTCATAATATGCAAATTGAAATTTTGAGTTCGGAGGCCATTATGATGACGCCATGAGTTAATTGAGGGTCAAATGAGACATGAAATCATATCTCCGACTCATAATCTATCCAAATATGAAAAAAAACTTGGGAGTTCCCATCCATTCTGAAGAGTTACAATGAATTTTGTATAGGCATGTTTTTGCCCATATATGCTATGTATTACAAGAGCTCGCGCGCACGGACATGTTTCTTGAACGGAAGCTCATTGCGTTTTTACTAGTCAGAAAAAGGTGAACAAGGTATCAAAATGCTTGGAAAGATGGGCTAAATATGATAACAGAGAAAATTCGGCGATTCTATGTTGCAAAATGCCAGTACGCGCGAAAACGCGCGCGCATGCGCGTGTGCGAGTTTTTTCGTAAAATGCTTAAAATGGCCTAAAACGTATCCAAAATGAATTTGCGACGATTTTGAACATTTTAAAATTTTGCGCGCGCGCTGACGCGCGCACGTACGCATGCGCGCGCGTTTTTTGACCTGAAATTGACCGGACGGATATTGACCTTGATCATGATAAATATGAATGAGAAACAACTTTTCGTTATGAAGATATGATCATGAGAAGATATTCAGAAAATTTTACAAAATGGCGCCTAGATGACGTCATCAGTCAAGGTCAGGGTTCAAAACCTTATTTTGCTTTGTCCATATGCCTATATATATGTGTGCCAAATTTCAAGGCACTTGATTGAGCCATTTTCAAGTTTTCTTGGTAACAAAAAAGTGATTGGAAATAAGAAAAATAAAGAATAACTAGAATTGTAATACTTGTTTAGAACAAGTATAGGTGGGCTGGTCGAACTAAAATTAAAGACATAATCAAGGGCTCATTTGAGATAGCTTATTGTCTCAGCTACAACATACTCGAAGTTCAGCGTAAACGAAGCTAAAACGAAGAAGATTTGGTCGCGAAAGACGGGAATGTAGAATCCAGTTTTGAAAAAAAGTCATGTCCCATAGAGAATACACGCAAAATGTGAAAAAATGACATACCTCCTTAAATCGCAAAAATACGCCATGATGCCTTTGTCAAAATGAAAAATCGTGATAATCACATTTGTAGAGAATTGTCTCAGATAGAACATATCAAAATTTGGAAGAAAATCGATCAATATTTACAGAGATACAATAAATTTTCCAAAAATATGCTGACGTCATAATATGCAAATTGAAATTTTGAGTTCGGAGGCCATTATGATGACGCCATGAGTTAATTGAGGGTCAAATGAGACATGAAATCATATCTCCGACTCATAATCTATCCAAATATGAAAAAAAACTTGGGAGTTCCCATCCATTCTGAAGAGTTACAATGAATTTTGTATAGGCATGTTTTTGCCCATATATGCTATGTATTACAAGAGCTCGCGCGCACGGACATGTTTCTTGAACGGAAGCTCATTGCGTTTTTACTAGTCAGAAAAAGGTGAACAAGGTATCAAAATGCTTGGAAAGATGGGCTAAATATGATAACAGAGAAAATTCGGCGATTCTATGTTGCAAAATGCCAGTACGCGCGAAAACGCGCGCGCATGCGCGTGTGCGAGTTTTTTCGTAAAATGCTTAAAATGGCCTAAAACGTATCCAAAATGAATTTGCGACGATTTTGAACATTTTAAAATTTTGCGCGCGCGCTGACGCGCGCACGTACGCATGCGCGCGCGTTTTTTGACCTGAAATTGACCGGACGGATATTGACCTTGATCATGATAAATATGAATGAGAAACAACTTTTCGTTATGAAGATATGATCATGAGAAGATATTCAGAAAATTTTACAAAATGGCGCCTAGATGACGTCATCAGTCAAGGTCAGGGTTCAAAACCTTATTTTGCTTTGTCCATATGCCTATATATATGTGTGCCAAATTTCAAGGCACTTGATTGAGCCATTTTCAAGTTATCTTTCTAACAAAAAAGTGATTGGAAATAAGAAAAATAAAGAATAATAATAATAATAATAAAGGCAATTCTAACGAAATTATGAGGTGGTCTGTATGATGTACAGCCCACCTAA
The DNA here is from genome assembly GCA_037951105.1 of Echinarachnius parma. NCBI lineage: Eukaryota > Metazoa > Echinodermata > Echinoidea > Clypeasteroida > Echinarachniidae > Echinarachnius > Echinarachnius parma. The sequence goes on along the minus strand of JBAMJV010006881.1, from coordinate 105,808 downwards.
TAATAATAATAATAAAGGCAATTCTAACGAAATTATGAGGTGGTCTGTATGATGTACAGCCCACCTAATAAATAAAGGCAATTCTAACGAAATTATGAGGTGGTCTGTATGATGTACAGCCCACCTAATAAATAAATAAATAAAGGCAATTCTAACGAAATTATGAGGTGGTCTGTATGATGTACAGCCCACCTAAATAAAAGTCAATACCAACCCAGAGAGGCAGGAGGCGGTATCAAATTAAATATAAATATCCAACCATGGCAGGAAAGAGTTTCCAAACATCTATCTCAAATTGAGGGGGATCGGCTGATAAGCCACTAAATTGTTATCCATAGTCTAATTGAACTTTGCAATGCTAGTCTATTGTTCAGACTGTAAAGCGAATTATGTTATCACTAGCGAGCGCACCAAATCAAATCCCCCTTAATAATCCTCCCTAATATAATTTTCAATTTTCCTCCCGGCCGGTAAGCTGGCTAAATTCCCCCTAAATTCTTGGTTCTGGAGTTAGAGTAACGTAACTTAACACCTGTCATTTCTTGTCGCGTTAAGTTTAAATATTGATCTACTTGACAACGATTTAATTAATACTGCTTATTGTTTGACATGTGATCGCTGGCAGCATACCTAGGGTTTTTACAAGCGGGGGGGGGGGTAGGGGGGGGGGGGGTTATTGCGTCAACCAACATTTTCCAGGGACTGGGTGTCGGCCAAGTATTTCGAGGGGGGTGTCGGTCAAGTATTTCGAGGGTGGTGTCGGTGAAGAATTTTCGAGGATGGTGTCGGTCAAATATTTCGTGGGGGGGGGGGGGGGGGCGGTGAAGAAGTTTCGAGGGAGGTGTCGAGAGGGGGTACCAGTGAAGATTCTTTCGGTTTCGCTGAAGAATTTGTGAGGGGAGTGGGGTGTCCGTGAATATTTTTTTGAGGGGGGGGGGGGGGGGGTGGTTATTTCCTCAACCAACATTTTTGAGGGGTCGGGTGTCGGTCAAGTATTTCGAGTGGGGAGGGGGGGGGTGTCGGTGAAGAATTTTCTAGGGGGGTGTCAGTAAAGATTTTTTTGAGAGGGGGGTAACAGTGAAGATTCTTTCGAAGGGGGGTGGTGGGGGTGTAGGAGAAGATTTTTTCGAGGGGGGGGGGGGTTGTCGGTGAATATTTTTCGACGCGAGGGGTGGTGTCGATGAAGATTTTCTCGAGAGGGGGTACTGGTGAAGATTCTTTCAAAAGGGGGCGGGGGTGTCGGTGAAGAATTTGTGAGGGGGGTTCATGGTGTCCGTGAATATGTTTTTGAGGGGGGGGGGGGAAACCCCAAAACAGCCCTTTTTCATCAAAGTGGAATTTGAACCCCCCCCCCCCCCCCCCCCCCCCCCCCCCCCCCCGTGTACGCATATGCCTGTGAATATGAGACAGAGATTCCATTAATTGACCAAATGTTTATTACAGGACAGATACAAAAAATAACGAAATACAAAAATACAACATACAACATTATCTTACTCAAAGATCTGGTGACGGGTAATTTGCTAGTAATCTACTAAGGAGGAGAGAGGGAGACCATGGTAATGCCCTGGCTCTGGAATGTCTTATCAGTTGGTTGCCATGCCAACTGAGATATGAGCAGAGCAGAGAGGGCAGGAACCAGGGCCGTTAATCTCTCTGGGCCTTGAAGGAAGTAAACACAGCATGGGATTGTTGACAGTAGTAATAAACTGATAAGAATGTGGTCCATAGGAAACAAAAATGATAAAATTGATCACCATGATGGTGGAAGACAAGCTAATGGGACAATCAAGTCATGACTCACATGAAGGTAAAATGAACGTTCCATCATCCAAGAGAAGTGTATAATGATCTCATTTCAATCATTATTATTATAGTTATTATACAGTGCGAGTAAAGAAAAAAATGAAACCGGGCTTTGATAGCGTATAAATCCACAAATCTAAAGGTATATAATATGTTGATATTGGTATGTTAAAGCTTGGGAAATTGCCTTTAAAATGATATATCATACACTCTGATCACTTCACGCTTCACCGAACACGACCTAATTATCCAAAGGCATGCAAAAACTACCGTGTCCAAGTTTGCAGTGTTCTTGTTTTGTGAATAGTTGCATCTGTTGTTTGATTTTCAAAGATAACTTCATCCTGCCTCCAAACAGTGGGTTGCTGATGGGAGATGGGTGGGGATTCCCTTCCACCTGGATAACATAAAAACACTGGCAATCATCTGGTATTTTGTTTTGATTCACCAAAGGATATTCTTGAATGTTCTTTTGAAAAAACGGTAAACAGACGCATTCATTCATGATGGAACAAGACAACGGTAAACTTGGACACGGGGGACACGGGTAGTTTTTGCATCACTTTGGATAATAAGTTCGCGTTCGATGAAGCGCAAAATTATAAAAATGTATGATGTATCATTTTTAAAGCAATTTCCCAAGCTTTAAAGGGAAAGTTGAGTTTTGGTAGAGAGGGCGCTAGACTACTTAATTGGTTTGTGAGGTAATGAAAAACTGAGTGTAAAATTTGAAAGAGCATAATATTTAAACAATAAAATCATCTTTGTTTGATCAAAATCGGTTCAGAAACGGCTGAAATATCCATAAATATAACAATTTGTAATAAACCCGGGCCCCGGGTTTATTAGAGAATTTTGAACCAGCCGTTAAAAATTCAAAAAAATGCTTCCTCTTTTCAAAAAGTTACAAAATAGGTATTTAAATAGTCGTTGGTTATTTATCTATCTAATCACTATTTCAACAAAACAGCACATGCACAATATTTTATTCAAAATGGTTGAAACCGATGAGTGTTTAGAGAGCGCCCTCTTACGTTTTAACGGCTCTTTTTGAATGATAACATGATCTTTACTACGTCATTTGTAATTTTGTGTTCCTTTCTAGTTATAACTATTAGTTTGTAATGTAATGATGCAGGTTTTGGTTACTAAAATTCAGTTTCACCAAAACTGTACTCTCCTTACCAGAACTCAACTATCCCTTTAACATGATACCAATATCAACATATATCTGTAAGCTATCGTAAGCTATCGAAGTCCGGTTTCGTTTTTGTGTACTCGCACTGTATAATAATACCATCATCCTCATCATCACTGCAACTACCACTACCAACATTATCATTAACAACAACATAATCATATTCATCATCATCATCATCATAATCAGTGGCGTACCCAGGAGTTTTTCAAGGGGGGTTATTTCATCGACCAAAATCACCGAGGCCAAGTCCAAATTTTTCGAGGGGGGGGGGGGGGGGGTGTCCATCAAACAATTTTGAGGGGGGTGCTTTTTTTGGTATACCTATATGATCATCTTCATCATCATCATCACCACTATCCAGACATGCAGCCACCATCATTATTATTATAATTTTTATTATCCTCATCACAATCATATCATAATTATATTCATCATCTTCATCATCATAATCATCATCATCATAATCATCATCATCATCATCAATATCAAATGTCCCAGGCAAAAAGCTAGACTTTTTATGACCTTGTAGAGTTACGCGTGTGTGGAGTAATTGTGGATGAAGATTGTAAAGCGTGTTCACTAGAAAAACAACATAACACCATTTGTATTTTATAGTTTACAAGAAAGCTAGGTTGCAGAGACAATAAAACACAAGAGGAAAAAAAAAATCCCTTTTTGTTATATTATTGAGGAATAAATACAGCAAAACTGGATGTAGTTGATATTGCACGTAGAATCTGAGCCAGAAAATAAACATTAATTAGCCAATAATAATGAAGAGATGACATAAATAAATGCAATTAATAAAATGGCGGCGAAAGTCAGAATTGCGAGAGATCAAGATAATGAAACAAAAGATGACAAAGGGGTGCACGTGATGACCATGCTGTGGAGACTTGTATGTGGCACCCCCTAGCATTTTAATCCTTCAGCAAGGCATTTAATCCACATTGCTGCTTTCTATGTAAAGGTCAAAATGGGTACTCGGTCAAGTGTTAAAGGGATAGTTGAGTATTGGTCAAACATAACTTAAGTAACCAAAACCTGCACCATTACGGTACAAAGTAATAGTTATAACTTCACCATGCTCGAAAAGTATACACAATTACAAACGACTAAGTAAAACCCCTGTTATCATTCAAAAAGAGCCGTTACAACTCAAGAGGGCGCTATTTAAAAAAAATCATTGGTTTTAGCCTTTTTTCATACAAAATTGTGCATTTAATGTTTGTTAAAATAATGATTCCATAGACATAACATCAACGACTTTTTAAAAACCTATTCTTTTTTTTCTTTTTCAAAGTAGTCTTCATGCATTTTTTGAAATTTTCTAAAAATTTGTTTAAAAGTCTAAAAATCGCCCGGTGAAGATCATTTTGAATAAAAATATATTTATGGATATTTCAGCCGTTTCTGAACCAATTTGGATCAAATAAAGTTTATTCTGTCATCAAAATTGTATGTTCTTTCGAATTTGACAGTCAGCTTTTCATTATCTCACAATACCAATACTCAACACTACCTTTAAATTAGCCTACATCATAGGGCAGCTAGGGCTCCCCCGATAGTTGAGATGGTACACAAGATAATTGTGCAGGTTTGAACTGATGACCAAGGATAATAATGCACCTCTGAATATGGCACCTAGCTCCATGGTGATCTACCTTATCAATGCTATATAGGGTGGCCCCCAAAAAACGGAACGGGGCACTTCCCAAAATAAAAATAACTAGATGGATCTTCGACTGTGCGCAGTCGAAAATGATGCCTCCGCCATTGCACAATTTATATATCAAGCCAAATTAACATGCACTGAATTCATATGTCTGATATGTTTGATAGTTATCTGTCTACCAGATCTAATATCACAATTATAAGCTATTTTTGCATTATGGGTCATGACCTTGACCTTTGACCTAATGACCCCAACATCTTATAAGTGTATAGCTCCCCAAGATACAAATAGGTACCAAGTTTGATGGTTATTTGTCAACTGGTTCTTGTGTTATTGCAATTACAAGCTATTTTTGCATAATGAGTCCTGTGACCTTGACCTTTGACCTCATGACTCCAAAATCTGATAGTTAAAATGGCTTTCTGAGATACATTCAGGTACCAAGTTTGATCAAAATCTGACATTCAGTTCTTGAGATTTTGCAATTACAAGCTAATTCATTGAGCCCTGTGACCTTTGACCTTTGAGCTCATGACCCCAAAATTTAACCAGATCATTGGTACCTCAAGATACATACTTGAACAAAGTTTAGTGAGAATCCGTCAATCGGTTCTTGAAATAACGCTATCACGAGCTATTTTTGCATATATAATGAGCCCTGTGACCTTTGACCTCATAACTCCAAAATCTAATCAGATCATTGGCACCCCAAGATACATACATGAACCAAGTTTGGTGAGAATCCGTCAATCGGTTCTTGAAATAACGCTATCACGAGCTATTTTTGCATATATAATGAGCCCTGTGACCTTTGACCTCATAACCCCAAAATCTAATCAGATCATTGGCACCCCAAGATACATACATGAACCAAGTTTGGTAAGAATCCATCAATCGGTTCTTGAGATAATGCGATCACAAGCTATTTTTGCATATATAATGAGCCCTGTGACCTTTGACCTTAGACCTCATGACCCCAAAATCTAATCAGATCATTGGCACCTCAATATACATTCATGGACCAAGTTTGGTGAGAATCCGTCAATCGGTTCTTAAGATAACGCGATCACGAGCTATTTTTGCATATATAATGAGCCCTGTGACCTTTGACCTTAGACCTCATGACCCCAAAATCTAATCAGATCATTGGCACATCAAGATACATTCATGGACCAAGTTTGGTGAGAATCCGTCAATTGGTTCTTGAGATAACGCGATCACAAGCTATTTTTGCATATATAATGAGCCCTGTGACTTTTGACCTCATGACCCCAAAATCTAATCAGATCATTGGCACCCCAAGATACATACATGAACCAAGTTTGGTGAGAATCCGTCAATCGGTTCTTGAGATAACGAGAACGGGACGTACGGACGGACGGACGGACAACCCGAAAACATAATGCCTCCGGCTACTTCGTTGCGGAGGCATAATAAAATGATTATGTCCATCGGCTAGGGTGTCTTTTCCAATGAAAAACGATACCAAGAACAGTCAATTGGGTCGTGTAGTTTTTGTTTCAGGGCGCTGTGAGTGACACCATGTCAGGTTCCCTTTTTTGTCAATTTTAACCAAGTCAGTTCGAGATAAATCGCATTTAGAAAAGTATAGAAACCATACCTAAATCACCCTACATCATCCAGAAATGGGTAATTTACAAGTAAATCCTAAACCGAGGGCTGTATTATTGTATTTGTTTTACATTAAAAAAAAAATGTAACGATCATTTTGGACTAATATTGATTTGTATTATACTTTTAGACTGTAGTCCCGCGCATGCGATTCTGTGTTTTCTTGTAGCCAATTTTTTTGCTGTAAAGACTAAAGTTAAGACTGTGCCCTATTACCATAGTCTCACCGCACAAAACTAACATTAGATGCATCAAATAAAAGTGGAAATTATATGAGCAGCTGCATAAACTCAGACATTAAAGAATTTGAAAATTTTCCTCAACTTTCTTGTAAACCCTTTAAAAAAAGAAGCATCTTCCTGACGCCAAATTTTACGTTGTACTACCAAACGTGATCAATTATCCTTGTTTTGAATGGGAAAATGTCATTCACATGCACGCTGCCACAGGTGCGCAGCAAAACGCCTCAAGATGCTTACTTTCTTCGGGAAATGATGGAAAATGTTGCTGAACGTCCATTTATTATCTTCCGTCAATGCAGACTGTCAAAATCAGCTTTCAAATCAATAAGACTTTTTTCCTATGTAATTTGCATGTCCGGTAATACGACACGTTCGGTAATACAACACTGTCAACACCCTGCTATAATAATAACATTTTCGGGCCACCAAAAATTTGAAAATACAAAGAATCTGGTGGACCGAAGGGCCACCAGAAAAAAATGTTAATGTGGAGCATTGCCTTTACAGGGTGGCCAAAAAAACCGGAACGGGGCACTTCCCATAATATAATAGTTAACATGATTAACTTTTGACCAATCGTAGAGGAAGATTCTTAGTATGTGGAATATAATAACAAATGTATTATGTCCATCGGATAGGGTGTCTTTTCAAATGAACAACGATACCAAGAACAGTCCTTTCCAAATAATGATAGAGTAGAGAGTTTCCTGAGGAACTTGCAACTTCATCATTCAGCCAATTCAGACCAGTGACTGAAGATGAGGTTGCAAAGTTCATCACTACTTCTTCTTCAACAACATTTGAACTCGACCCTATTCCAACTTCATTCATGAAGAAATGTACTGGTGAATTGTTACCTTTCATGACACAGGTCATTAATGATTCGTTTAGTACTGTTTCTTTCCCAGAACGTTTTAAGTGTGCAAATATAATACCTACCATTCAGTCGCTGATGTTGAAAATTAAAATAGTTATTGCCCATTGCAAATCTTATGTATTTTGGTAAACCTGTAGAAAGAATTGCAGCATCTCAGTTACAAAAGTATCCAAGTACTTTTAGTCTCCATGCAAAGTCACAATCAGGTTACCGTTCGTTCCATAGCGTTGAAACTGCTCTTTTGAAAGTAACAAATGACATCCTTCTATTTCTTGATAAAGGAGAAGAAGTCATTCTTGTGTTGTTGGACTTTCATGCGCGTTTGATATGATTACTGTTAGGCATGATATTTTGTTGCAACGCTTGAAATTGCAATTTGGAATAAATGGGCAAGCACTTAGGTGGATAGAGTACTATTTATCCAGGCGCACTCAGGCAGTAGTGATTGGAAACAAGCGGTCATCCAGACATACTATTTCTCAAGGGGTCCCTCAGGGGTCCGTATTAGGCCCAATTTTATTCAATCTGTATACATCTCCTCTAGAAAGTATAATTGACACTCATACTATTCATAAGATGTTCTATGCAGATGATACGCAGTTATATATTGCATTCAAGAGAAATGATGTTGTTGATGTCACTACAGAAATATCTAATTGTGTGCAATCAGTCAAGGAGTGGTCTCAGATGAATGGTCTGAAATTTCTTCATGGTACCTCTCGCCACAGATTAACTAACCCAATATCGACACTGAATTTAGATGGCAATCTGTTCATTCAGTAAAAATATGTAGAAATTTAGGAGTCACTTTTGATGATAAATTCACTTTTGAAAAGTTTGTGTCAAAAAAATGTCGCTCTGCATCATTTGGGTTGTACAAAATAGGTAAAATACGTGATTTTTTGGATAGAACAACTACTGAACGCCTAATCCATGCTTTTGTTATGTGCCATTTTGACTTTTGTAATAGTTTGCTTTTTGGCCTTCCGGCTCAACAGATTCAACGTTTACAACTCATTCAAAATTCAGCAGCCCGACTCGTAACACAAACAAAGAAACATGACTCAATTTCTTCAGTCTTAAGGTTACCCATTCAGTCCCGTATTCATTTTAAGGTACTTTTATTTGCTTATCAGTGTTTTCATCAATTTGGTCCATTATATCTTGTTGAATTGTTAACACAGTATATAGCCAGAAAGAACCTTACGCTCGAGCAAAAAGTCTTTATTTTGTGTCCCTCATACAATGACAAGATCATACGGGGAAAGATCATTTTCATATGCGGCCCCTGTATTATGGAATAACTTGCCTGAACACATTAGAAACATAGATACATATGAAAGGTTTAGAACGAGCTTGAAAACACATTTATTTAACACTTCGTTTTGCAATTTTGCTCATGTGTTATGCGCTATATAAAAATGTTTCATTATTATTATTATTATTAACAGTCAATTTGGTCGTGTAGTTTTTGTTTTAGGGTGGTGGGAGTGACACCATGTCAGGTTCTCTTTTTTGTCAATTTTTACCGAGCCAGTGCTTGATACTTCGCATGTACCGACTTTTATAGAGTTGAACAAGGCGTGCCATTGTTAGTGTGCACTCAGTTGTGGGCCGAGAGAATGGGCATGTTCGTTCAATGGTATTACGGGCAGGAAGTGCGATTTAACTGGCATTGACTAGGTAAAAAATTGACAAAAGTGGGCACCTGACATGGTCTCACTAACAGCGTCCTAAAACAAAAACTACACGACCAAAATTACTGTTCTTGGTATCGTTGTTCATTGGAAAAGACACCCTATCCGATAGACATAAATATTTTGGTACTATATTTTGGGAAGTGGCCCGTTCCGTTTTTTTTTTTGAGGGGGGCCACCCTATATGGGCAATTCCACGAAAAATGTCACCCAAGGATGGAAAATGAAACTCATGGGACAGCCTTGTTAACTACTGGATAGTAATGAGGAAGGACCATATTTTGATGACTAAAGGAAAAAAGTTTGAAATTCAATGCAGAATTTTTTTTTTTTTGGCCATTGAAGTTGGGACAAAAATTGTATGTATTACCCCCCAAAATGATGAAATTTGCATCCGTTGTTTGTGAAATAAAATTTAAAAATATGGATCACTTCAGAACAATAATTCTACTTCTAATGTCTTGTTTATGCTTTGTTTTAACATCATAGAAAAGGAAATTGTGTAACAATCTTTACTTTTTGAAAACTGTTCTTACAACATTGATGTGTAATGTCCGTGACGTTTTAGATATAAAAGTTTTTGTAGAAGCAGAAGTCCTAATTCAATTTAATTCAAAATTCATTTGCAAAGCTAGAATGTTATATCATAAAGTATATCAAGAGCATTTACTAAAATATTTGATGGCTTGTCCAGAATGGCGTCACGGACATTACGTCACGGCTGCGTCACGGACATTACATTACACAGTGAAAAGTATAAAAAAGCAGAGCAAAAAAATATCAAGTATTATTTTCTTATGTAAATGTCTTACTTTAGCCAAGAAATATGATAATCCCAAGTAACAGGGGGACTACTACCTTCCTGGTTCAAGTTTTAATAAATTGTATCGTTAATCAGATAGTGAACTTTATGTCAGTACTCTGAACTATTTATAAAACTAAATTCCTTGCTTAATTTGAACATGCATGTCTCAATAATCAATAAAGACTTGACTATAACTTACTGGGAGGAGAAAGAGATGGTTAAATCTCATATAGTATGATCAAATTGCAAAAATTATACTCTTAGTCCATGATTTTCCATGTGTTATGCCCATGATGTGCACAACTTTTTTTAGATTTTACAATTTTTTGGCACAAAACAGCATTGTACCTCATTAAAAATGTATAATATTTTTTTAAATAGTTGAACATTTGGTTTACTGCACATTCTGTTGAAAAATTTCAAATTTTACAATAATTTTGGAAAAATTGAAATATAATTTTTGTTCTCAAAAATGTTTGATTACATATCAAATGTACAATTAAAAAAGTGTCATGCACAATGGAGCATTTTTGGCGGGTTATTTCTGAGTTTAGAAAAAGTGGACAAAAGTGTAATGTCCGTGACGCTGAAAATGTAATGTCCGTGACGCAACGTTTTGTTGTCTAGATCACATATGCCTGGCCCGTTTCCCCCAAAACAACTTGCATTCAATTCATCATTGCCTTGTCTATAATACCTAAATCACCTTTGTGAGGTCTCAGAACTCACAGACTTTTGCAAAGATGTATATGGATGCAAAAAGTCATGTCCAAAAGATGTAATGTCCGTGACGGCGCACATTTCGCAGAATTACTCAGTAACGAATTGGATAAATGTTCTGAAACTTGTTTTGCATACTTAACTAGGATATTGTTTTGTAATCAAAATAAAAGTTAGACATTAGTTAGAGGTATGAATTAGTAGTGGCATTGGAAAGTCATGAAAATTCTCTGATTTGTAATGTCCGTGACGCTGGAGTTGCCCATATATATAAATGACCTCAATTTGTGTTCCGATTTATTGCAATTTGTCCTTTTGCAGATGATACAAATATATTTTTTAGTCATAGAGATTTAAATTGTTTAAAAACCACAATGAATTTTGAATTAAAGGGATCTAGTAACTTTGTTGACATGTGCAAAAAGTGATGAATGGTTGATGCACTGTAAATCTGATATGTCCACAGGGTATTTTGTGAAAATTTCAAGTCAAATGGACGTTGCATGGCCGAGTAATGAGCAAAAATGCAAAGTGATATTTACTAACTCACTGCACTCACTTTGTACACGGTTTCAAAACTCTGAGTTTTTATTATCTGAACACTTCAATCGTACATATCTTTGTAACGAAAGGGAAATTTGAAGAAAAAAAACCTGTCCCATGATTTATTGTCAATATACGAATACAACAAGGTATGAGGGAACCGCTAGAATTCAAATTGGATTTTTAGGATTTGGATAATGTTACTAAGTCCCTTTAAACAAAGTTAATGAATGGTTTTTATATAATAAGTTGGGTTACAAAGGGTTGAAACTGAAGTTTCCTGGAATTTACATAGATGATAATATGAAATGGAAAAGTCAGGTTAATAAGTTGTGTAATCAGGTTTCAAGAAATATTGGTGTTATAAACAGATTGTCTGAGTTCATACCCCAAACTATATTATTAACTTTGTATAATACTCTTATATAGTGTCAATTAAATTATGGAATTTCAATTTGTGGATTTTTAAATAATTATTTATTAAATAGAATATTAATATTACAGAAATGTTGTGTACGTATAATACCTACATCTGGTTTTAGAGCACATACTGCCCCTCTATTTAACAAATTAAAAAATGTTGCCTGTACATGCACTGTATAATTATAATGTCGGTATATTTATGTATTTATATTTTAATGATTTATTACCTACAAATTTCCATTCATTCTTTGATAGAAATATTAATATTCATTCTTACAATACCAGAGGAAAGTTAAATTATCGTGTTATTTATGGTCAATCTTCCCTCTCACGTACATTAATATCATACAATGGTCCACTGCAGTGGAACAGTTAAAGGGGACCACCGGGCAAATAACAACACATTACTACATGTTTTGGTACTGTTTTGTGATATCAAATAGATACCTAACATTTTGCAAAGGGTTGAGTAATTCATAAACAAAGCAATTAATTTCCACCACTTACTGAACCACTACTATTTCCTGGTTCGCGAGTGCGCCAATTCTACTCACGCGTACATTTGTAGGCAATATAATTCTGAGCGATTCGCTTGCTGCACCCGTGGTAGTCTACACAATTCAGACAGCATAAACGCATGCTTTAGAATGGTTATGCGGTTTCCAATTTATTATTTTTTTTTCTGCACACATATTTTGGTGAACTTGTTGATGGAATGAAATACTAAAGATGTTACCTTTCTATTATACAAATATAAGTTTTGGGTGGTGGTACCCTTTAACCTGAAAATATCATGAATTCAAAATCACTGAATATATTTAATTTCAAAATTCGAAATATGTTAATATATATGTTAATTCTTATTTCAGATTGTTAATAGTAATGTTATTTTCTTCCTTATCACTTGATTCTTATTTCAGATTTTAATATACAGGGCTTATGCTTTATTTAAAGGGACTTAGTAACATTGTCCAAATCCTCAAAATAAAATTTTAATTCTAGCGGTTCCCTTATACCTTGTTGTATTCGTATTAACAATAAAATCATGGGACAGGTTTCGGTTTTTCAAATTTCCCTTTCGTTACAAAGATATGTATGATTAAAGTATTCAGATAAGAAAAACTCTGGGCGAGTTTTTCTTATCGTGTACAAAGTGAGTGCAGCGAGTTACTGAATATCACTTTACATTTTCGCTCATTACTTGGCCATACAAAGTCCATTTGACTTGAAATTTTCACACAATACCCTGTGGACATATGAGATAACAATAATATACATTACATCAACCATTCATCACCCTTTGCACATGTCAACAAAGTTACTAGATCCCTTTAAGTCATTTGTGACATTTTATAATCCCCACATTTACATAATGTTAGTGCAATTTTGTATTTTCTTTGTTTTCTCTTGTGTTATGCTATATTGTTTTAATTTTAACTGTATGTACTTATAAATGTTTTTATGCAAATGTGGAATAAATTCAATTCAATTCAATTTAATTCAAATCCTGAAATCCGTTTCAAATTGAAGCCCGCCCTCATGCGTTCTTCATACATATACTCCAGCACTACTATTGGACTATGGGGAGTGGAGAAGGGGGAGGGCATACAAATGTTTTATGGATGGCTATGGTAGGTGGGGGGGGGGGGGGGGGGGGGGTCTGGATACAGGGATATAAAGGAGTATATGTTACTTCCTCTTTTAGGGGTTTAATTTAATATGAACAGAGAATGGGACTACTGTCGGGAGAGGAGAAGGGGTGATGGCATAATGATGTTTTATGGACGGCTAGGGGTAGTCAAGGGGAGGGGGGGGGTTTGACCCAATGACGATGCAGAGCATTGTCCACGAGCGGCAAATTTTTTTTGCTATATTGAACCCCCGTAAGTAATTTTTGTTAACTTTTTTCACTTATAGCCGCGAAGCGGCGATTTTTTTTGCTATTTTGAACCCCCATATAAAGTGATTTTTTGTCACTTTTTTCACTGATACATTTTCACTTGGCAGCCCAAGGGGGGGGGGGGGGTTTAAACCCCCTAAACCCCCCCGTAGATCCACGCCTGCATATATATGTTACCTCCTTATTTCTATTCCCAAAGTTTATGCCTTCTTGAAGACACACTGCAGTCCAGAGGGTCAACAGATGCAAGGAAGCTTTTCCGTGATTTTGAGGGGCCCAGTGGGGTATTGATTTTTATTCCATCAAAATTGAGATTATTATCTTAAAATGATCCATGGATTCTAAGCTTTAAGAAAATACATACATTGTGGGGTAGGGGGTAGCTATTAAATAGACAAATTAAGGATTTTGTTATTAATGTTGTACATTTTGGGGGCCGAGAGTGATTATTTTCTGGCTTAGATTGGAGGATTTTAATTGTACTTTTCATAAATAGTCCAAATAAAATTGTCCCAAATCAAAATTTTTACCACCCAAATTGTGTCCCTCTTTTTTCAGAGTGAAGCAGCAACATCTAATGTCATGCAGAAAATACACATGGCAGTTAATATGTGATTAACATGCCCTAAACTTCCATTGAACCAACTACCGACTATTTATCCTGCTATTTTCCTATTTTTATCCATGTCACATTTATCAAACAAATATCCATATTGTATATGACTTTTCAAGCTCATTTCCTGTAAATCAGATTTTTTAGACTAAAATTCTAAAAACTTGAAAAGTATTTACTAAAATTCACTGAAATTCGGAGGAATTATTCCTTGTTTGTATGTGAACAGATTAATGATAGCTTTTAGAGGTAACCCTATTGTAAACCAAAATATGTACATTTGATTTCATATGTACATTTCTGATTTTTTTTTTAGTATGAAGATAGCTGAATAATGTAAAAAGCCATTATTAATTTGTTTGTATAGCATCATAATATCTTTCAAATGTAGAATGAATATGCCCCTATACCTCGGAGGAGATACGTTTTAAATGTTGACTTGCTAAAAGTTTGAAATTTTATATTTCTCTGTATAATTGCTGTTTTAACTCTTATTTTAAGTCCAATTGTCTTTAATTTAGTTTTAATGGATTCCCCATGTTCTAAGCTTTCCAGAAATGTATGGTTTGTAGGGGGTAGCTTCAATGGTTAGAAAGATATTCCCGATATAGTAAAAGTGTGCAAAAACGTCAAATAATACCCCACTGGGCCCCTTAACCCTAATAAGGCCTGGGGGGGGGGGGGGGGGGGGGGGGCCATAATGGCCCCCCCCCCCCCCCTCCGCGATTTCTTTTGAGTCTTGCGCATATTTTAAAACAAAATTTTTGAAAATCGGACCTACTGTTACGAAGTCACGTGACCTTTTGTCTATGCATGTCAGGCTGAAAATTGCTCAATTTCGTGATTTGTGTACAAAACATGGAAATATCAGTTTTCGTAAAAAGAGGTATATCATTGGTTATTTGGTCTTGTTTACATTTTATGTTTGTCTTGGGGTTAAAAATAGTTGAATTATAGTTAGAAATAAAATAAACAACACAAAGAATAAAATACATAAGCAAAAAAGAACAAAGAAATACATAAGAAATTATAAAACAATAGAAAACATAAGGAAGAACCTGGCTCTTCCAAATTTTGTTGTCGTATTATCATTCCAAATGCTCTAAAGAATATATGTAGTAAAAACCAATGTTTAATTATGAAGAATATATGATTTATGGGCAAAAATCTGAATTTTATGACCTTATTTGCATAAATGACCATAAATATGCAAATTAATGAATAAAAAAAAAAAATTAAAATTACCATTGTACTCTATACACTTCACTTATCATGCGTGCAAATTTTCACGGCGATCGGCCGCTTTGCGGCCGAGATCTTAAGGGGGGTCATAATGGCCCCCCCCCCCCCCGGCGTAGAAAGACCTCAAATAGCCCGGCCTTTTTAGGGTTAAGGCGCTGAGGATGCAGTGGGTGGTCATGGAGGGGATGTCGAAGTTTAAAGTTTAATAGCACATGCATTTTGTCATTGCCAATTTGCAAGCTGAATTACGTAGTTATGCGTGTAATACATGTAGTTTCACAGCCTGTAAATTGGCTAGAATAACAAAAAATTAACAAGTGCTAAGCTAACTTCAATTACCCCACACGGCGCACACGGCTATCACCTCTCTAGCGATTGTTTTGACGGATAGTAAGCGATATTCAGCATAGTTTTTGCAATACCTTTTGTTTCTGTTCAGCTTTCAATCATAAAGTAGAATATAAAATTGTTTAGAAATGTGTAGATCAACAAAAGAACAATATTCAGTGACTTTTTGAATGCACTGGCGCACCAGCGCGATCAACACATTCAAAGTGTCGCCGAGACTGTCCGCTGGAGCTCGTGTGAACATCCCTCGGCAAAAATTGTTAACTGACAAGCAATTTTGCGCATCCTGATAAATTTCCGACTGTCAAACGAAGTAACGAACCAAGAATATCTTTAAAAAACCTTAACTCTTAACTCTTAAAATAAATGATATTGATTACCCCGTTTTGATTTGAATTCCGATAATCTTCAAAGCGATCATCGACAATTTGTTGATGTTTTTGAGTCATTTGTATCACCAGTTTTCTCCACTGGTCTTGGCTTTTTCAAATACAAACTCGGAACGGCCCATGACCGGACCCCCGGTATTCCAGTTCCAGTCTGATCCGGGTCACAACGTTAACTGGAAGGCTAGAAAAAGAGGGATGGTTACACAAACAAGTAGCCTGCAAGTGTGTGTGCCAAGATATTCATCTTCACCAATTTAGCTGCATCTCTGTCATGGAATTAAAATGCTACATCCACAATAAAATCCCTCTACTTCTGTGGATGGAGTGTGGAAACGTCTTGCCTTGCATTGCAATGTACCCCTATTATTTTAATGATTGGCAAACTGTGTATAATACATTGTTTAGATTATCTTAAAGCAAGAAAAAATATGATTTGTACTTTGAAAAGTATATTGGATACAGGTAAAAAAAAAAACAGTTTACTTACGAAGTCTGGTTGCACAAACATGTAGCCTGCTAGTGTGTGAGCAGTGCGACTCGCCATCCTCCCAATTGTGAATGATTTCATATCAGACAATGCATTCGTCTTTACTACTTCAGCTGCATCTCTGTCATGGCATTCAAATGCTACATCCACAATGAAATCCCTCAGCCACTGCTTCTGACTCTCCCTTTCGTCCCTCTTCTGTGGATTGGGTGCATAGACGTGTTGCATTGTATGTACCCCCATGTGTTTGAAGAGACCCAAGTCTTCCCACTGCTCCTCTGCATGGATGCCTTGGTCTGTCAATCTACTAGACTTCGTCATCCTGGTCAGGATATCAATCCCAACTTCCTTGCCTTGTGCCGTGCAGAAGTACAGCAGATATCTTAACTCCTCCTTCTTTGGCAACACCACCTCCATTATCAGCCGCTCATACTCTCCACGGTCAGAATAGTAGAGTGAAGCAAGGTGTATTCCCGCCATATACTCCTGAAAGAGTCTGTGGGGAAAATACACTGTGGACTGCACACGGGACTGGTTCATATCATGCCACTGTGCCCTCGGGATGAGCTTCCTTTCTTTTGTCAGGACTCCTATCTTGCAGGCGGTCACCATTGCCTCCACACAGTCTTCAAATTCCTCCTCTTTGAAGACCATGTTCCTATCTATCAGACCATCAAAGGCGATCTGAGCAACTGGCTTAAGGAGCTCATCAATTTTCTTCTGAAATATGATACGCTCTGGATCATCTAAAATCTCACAGGTCTTCTGGACAAAGTGCTCCATGAGAAATAGAAACACCTCCTTGAACAGTTGTGATAACGTTTGCATTTGTCTGCATCTTTCTTCCCCACGTTCACTCCACATCAAGCAAAGCATAGACAAGTAAATGGGAAAAGGCGCCATGATCTCTGCTATGATGTCATTTTCCTGCATAAACTGGATCAGATTCGTGGCTTTCGCCTCGTCATTTTTGAAGTACTTTTGAATGCATGTTGAGAGGTTTTCTTTGGTGGATCCTTCAATACTGATGAAGGAATACAGATTGTTCAGCTTTGCATCACATCTGATCTGCTTTGCCCTCCAGGGACGTGATGACACCAGAACAAGACATGTCTCCAGTTGGTCTGCAGAGAGAGTCTCTACAATATTTGTCTCAGGAGTAGCAGTGTGGCTAGCTTGTGAAGCTGCAGTTGTGTTTATGTTGCTTCTTGGTGGTGGGATGTCTCTATTTGCCTGAGTGCTTTCTGGCATAATGGTCTTCTTGAACTCGTTTAGCCCATCATAGATGATGAAGACCTTGTCTGGATGAAGTAGGATGTATTCATCCAGCTGGCTGGCTCGAACTGGATTATCCTTCTTCAGGTAGCTTTTGGCTATATCTCCATTGGTGCAACCCTCTGATTCTCGCAATGGAACAAGAATTACCATGTCAAATTGCTGGTAACAACCCTCCGCCCAGTCCCATGCTATCTTAGCACAGAATGTTGTCTTGCCAACTCCAGCTTCTCCCTGCAACATCATACGTTTGGGTAGTTCGCCATTAACCTTGATGTTGAGGAGATCTTTGTAATCCAGTTCTTCCCAGTATTTGCCATCTTCTTTGAGCTTCCTTAGGTTTGGGTTTGTGTAGATGTCTTCAAATTGACGTAGGGAGGTAGGATCTAGAGGGTCATCTCTTATCTTACACAGATTTGTTCGATAGAAGTATCTCAGATCTTCACAGCACCTTAGTAGCTCGTCCTCTGAAAGAGGTGATGCGGATCCAGATCCAGAATATGTCTGACCTACATAGAACAATCAAAGATATTTATGTTACAACTTGTGAAAATATTCAACATATTAAATTTCTCTTGTTCTGTAGAAAGTTTTACAAAATCAAAATGCTGGCATTTATCAGTCATCAGTTTCTTTTTTCTTTAACAGCATACTTGGCAATAATGATAATAATTATAACATTTATAGTTGAGAACACCTAATATCAATGAATCATCTAGTAACTTTGTTGGCCTGTGCAGAAAGTGATGAATAGTTGGATAAAAATGTAGTTTTGTGATCTAATATATCCTCCGAGTATTGTGTGAAAATATCACATTAAAGACATAAACCCCTCACAAAAAGTTCCGCAATTCGACTTTGAGCATTCATATCTATCTTATTACTTTATTACCGTTCAAGAATTTGGTATCATTGGAAAGCTCGTTTTCACCCCTTTACATTGATATGACATTTGTTCTGAATATTTTATCATGGAATGTGCATGACATCTGAATATGGGGCAAAGTCAAAAGTGAAATGTTGCAAAATGCATTGATATTGTCAACAGTGTCCCCTCCTTTTGTTTGGAGAATAAAGTGTTCAGAATGATGTTTAGTCGGTCATGCATGAATGTTAATGGCGTATTATCATCTTCTTTGGAGGATGAAATGTGTATTTATGATTTTGAGGTGGTGCAATAATGTTTTTGTATGTTGTTGGGAAGATGTATTGTTTTTTATCGAAATGATGCCTCCGCTATCACGCAAATTTTATATCAAGCCCAAATTAACATGCACTGAATTCATTCTGTATACATATACAATGAGTCCTGAGACCTTAAACTTTGACCTTATGATAACAAAATTGTATTTCTACATCAGCTCCCTAAGATACATTCAGGTCCCAAGTGTGATTGAAATCTGACATTCATTTCTTGAGTTTTTACAACTATAAGCTATTTCGCATATGAATTCTGTGACCTTGAACTTTGACCACACGCCACCAAGATTGTATGGCTACATTGGCTCTGTAAGGTACATTCAGGTACCAAGTTTGATTGAAATCTGACATTCAGTTCTTAAGTTTTTTACAATTACAAGCTAATTTGCATAAATGTAATGGGTCATGGGACCTTGACCTTTGACCTCATGAACCCCAAATTGTATGGCTACATTGGCTCCCTAAGATACATACACATACCAATTTTGATTGAAATCTGACATTCAGTTCTTGAGATTTTTCCATTACAAGCTATTTTTGCATATATATTGTGCCCTGTGACCTTGACCTTTGACCTCATGACCCCCAAAATCTAATCAGATCATTGTCACCCCAATATGTACACTCATATCAGGTTTGCAATTGATTGGTCAACTGGTTTTTGAGATATCCCGAGAACGAAAACGGGACGGACGGACAACACGAAAACATAATGCCTCCGGCCACTTTGTTGGCAATATACCGTGCGTCCCCCCAAAAACTATACACTTTTGAAATGGCTGCCGAATAAAAAATATATGATTCTGGGGGAAAAGTTTTATATGTATGGAAAGCTCATAAACTCAACTTTCATATGACACCAAAAAGTCCGAAAATAATTCATGCTTGGGTGAGCACTGCTCACTTTTGTAAAGGGTATGAAAATTAGGTTGCGCAGGAATTAGCCTTCCAATTTGTGAGAGGTAAATCCTTTGAAAACTATACACTTTTGAAATGGCTGCCGAATAAAGAATATATGATTCTGGGGGGAAATGTTTATATGTATGGATAGCTTATGGACTCAACTTTCATATGACACCAAAAAGTCCGAAAATAATTCATGCTTGGGTGAGCACTGCTCACTTTTGTAAAGGGTATGACAATTAGGTTGCGCAGGAATTAGCCTTCCAATGTGTGAGAGGTAAGTCCTTTAGAGCTTACAAAATTGAGGGTGATATGATAAATTCATGATCAATTGCGATCAGTTTGGGTTTGCCGAGTGAATTTTATGGTTTATTAAACCAAACTTTTATGCATGAGTGAACAGGAATTGCATTTTTTTTATTGTAGCATTGTAACTTTCCCTGGTAGTCTCAGTGGTGTGTTCATGGGAGTCAGGATGGGGTGATGGGGATGGTACATGTACATGTACCGATTGACTGATACATTGTTGATTAAGTAATAGCTGAATGTTGATTGTCTAATTCACGGTATTGATTGATTGACTGATAGATTGTGATTGATTTCAGGTGTCAATGGATAACAGCAACCAGTCCAATTTGGGAAATGTAGGTAGAATTCGGGATAAAGGAAGGTGGTCTGGATATTTTGGAGTGGAGACCAACGAATATGAATTGTCGAGATATGCACAAGCACACCCAGGAAGAGAGAGAGAGAGAGAGAAAGAGAGAGGGGGGGGGGGGAGGGGCATGCATGTCCTCTTGACCCTTATCCCATCTACCCAACAAAGTCCTACCCTACATTTCACCTCCCCTACACCATGTACCATCACCCCGTCCTGACTCCCATGAACACACCACTTAGTCTACCAGGGAAAGTTACAATGCTACAATAATAAATGCAATTCCTGTTCACTCATGCATAAAATGTTAATCCCATAAACCACAAATTTAACTTAGCAAACCCAAACTCATCACAATTGATCATAAATTGGTCATATCATCCTCAATTCCGTAAGCTCCAAAGGATTTACCTCTCACAAATTGGAAGGCTAATTCCTGCGCAACCTAATTTTCATACCCTTTACAAAAGTGAGCAGTGCTCACCCAAGCATGAATTATTTTCGGACTTTTTGGTGTCATATAAAAGTTGAGTTTATGAGCTTTCCATACATATAAAACTTTTCCCCCAGAATCATATATTTTTTATTCGGCAGCCATTTCAAAAGTGTATATGTTTTTTTGGGGACGCACGGTACATTGAATCAACCGTTCATCAAAGTTACTAGTAGGCGGAGGGCCAAAGTCGAAAAAGTGGCTTCCTTAAGGACTTAGATTGCCAGATCTCCACAACAAGTTTAAACCAATTTTATCTGCAAGTATTTTTAATGCGACAAATTAATTCAGAGGTCTACCTCAAAAAATTTGTTGCGAACACCTCCAAATCCAAGATGGCGTCCAAAAATGTAGCCGATACCTAAAATCAGCATGATTTTGCAGTCATATTAAAGACAATAAAATTTCCTATAATCTGATACCAAACACCATGGGGTTCAGGATATGTAACACGGTCATTTTTAGCCCCAAACTCAAATTTTAGGCATTTTATTCCAAAAATAGGAAATTGATTGATTTACATAATTGGGCATGAATCAATAATTGCATTGAGAGTTTAATTAATACTTTTCAGAAAACTGCCCAGTATCGTGTATATTAGCAATACTCTGTGAAAATTTGAAGTGTGTACCGTATCTGAATAAAAAGTTATAATAACTGGAAATCAGCATTTGATATCGCAAATACAGCATTTTTTACGATTTCGAACACTATACATTGTGGCCCAACAAATGTAATTCTTGTTTACGGACTTTATTCAAGAAATGCTCCGAAATAATGACATATTGTTTATTCCCGTTTTTTAACAAAATCTTCAGTTTTCTTTGTTTGGTTTCATGAATATGCGCCGCCATCGGTTTGCAATACACGAAAATAATGCATAGGTTATTTCACTGCATGTATAATAAATCCATCATGCAAAGTGTATTCAGTTAAATATTCGAATGGGAGCTGCGCGTCCTTTACAGTTGGACCAACCATATCTGGATGATTATTATTCTTAACATGATTATGCTTGATGATACATTATTTCGGTATATCATTCAGAACACCACAGTTAGCAGGACTACATGCAAATTCTTTTTCAAGGTTCGAAGAAAACTTTGAAAAAGCTATTAAGTTTATCATAGAGTATCTGTTTGTACCACTGTGTACATTTGTAACCATAGTAACAACAACAACACACTAATTTTCGCAGGAACATGAAGGAAATCAAATCACATGTGAAATGACACCCTTTACCTGCTAATTTTAAGTTTTGTTAATAAATCATTGGTGATTTGGTATATTTCTGTCCATAATCGGTTGTTACCATGGTTACACAAGTACAGGGTATTGCACAAAAAATAAACATTCAGCTTGCTGTTAGCTATCTAGGCTTTTCGGTGTTTACATATTGGCTTAACAATTGAGTTTGTTTTGTTTTAATACTAAGTCAGCAAATTTGTATAAACCTTAATGGTCTCCAGATACATGTAATAAGATATGAAGGGCATGAAGGCGCGTGCCTTGCAATCAAGATGGTGTTCGAATCTAGATATGCTCTGCACATGTGTCCCGCATATTATGTACTTCAGTAAGACACTTAGATAATGAACATGATCTTGACAATGTTTTAAAACCATCATGGGCACCCAGTATGATTCAAATTCGTAATATGCATGGCAGGAGCGTCAGTGTGCAGCTGACTGGAATGCTCCATGGGGAGTGGAATTAAGTTCATTTTTAGCGCTTGATTTATGATAAATGCAGTTAAACAAATACAAAACAGACACGACATCTACGCGGATTACAAAATGATGGTGGAATATTCATCATATTACAGGAAATGGTGGTTTTGTTGAAATGTTCATAACTGGAATTGACGCAATTATTTGGTAGACAATTCCTATAATCAAGATTACACATTTTTGAGACACCCTGTACAGCATGAGAAATCGTGCAAAACTACCCGTTTTGTCGATATCAAATGCTGACTTCCAAGTATAATAACTTTTTGTTCAGATACGGTACACACTTTTAAATTTTCACAGAGTATTGTTGATATAATTGGGCAGTTTTCTGAAAAGTATTAATTAACTCCTAATATAATGATTGATTTATGCCAAGTTATGTAATTCAATAATTTCATATTGTTGGGAAAAAATGCCTAAAATTTGAGTTTGGGGCTCAAAATGACTGTGTTACATATCCTGAACCCCATGGTGTTTGGTATCAGATTATAGAAAATTGTATTGTCTTTATATGACTGCAAAATCATGCTGATTTCAGGTATCGTTTGGTAAATTTCGCCAATTATCTATAGCAAGTCAAAACGGCTGCTTTTTTTGGATTTCTTGGATTTGGAGGTGTTTGCACCAAATTGTTTGAGGTAGACCTCTGAATTATTTTGTCTCATTAAAAATACTTACAAATAAAATTGGTTTAATCTTGTTGACTTTGGCCCTCCGCCTACAGATCATTTTAAGCACTTTACTATATATTTTGTCCTTGGTCAGTGGACACACTCGCAATCAATCAGCTTATGACCCGCACTCTGTAGTCCATCACAAGCAATGTATTCTAGAGCCTTGAGGCACACAATAGTTGTATGTACACATTTCACCACTATTAAATCTCCCTTTATACACCCGGGTAGAGAGCAGCTACTGTACATGTATCGTGGAGAAGTTGTATTGTTGAAGGAAAGATGCAATGTTGATACACTACTTTCTATCTTGGTATCCCACTGACTGGAAAAGAGCGAGCTTCGTTCAAATTTACCTCAAACACATCAATCAATATTTGGTGATAATTGTCTATTTTTAGATTTTATTTTCCAATCTCTTTGATTTATGTATTGTTAAATTTACCTCTTCTTTCGTCTTCCGTCATTGAAGCAGTGATTTCCACTGAAGGTGCAGGTGGTGAACCTGTAAATCAAAGAAATGCAGATGATACATTACAGCACAAACTTATCTTAATACATTATCCTAGTTAATGTTAAGTTCCCTTAATGTTTCCTCATCAGTTAATATAGGTTTTCCCGGTCAATTTCGCTATTTTCTCATGCAATTTCATATCAGCAGCATTCAATTTCACCATTTCCACGTCTGGATCGACACATCGTCATTCAATTTCGTTTTTAGTCATTCATATTAAGTAACGGAGCAACCAATTTCACACTTGCGTCATTCCAATGTAAGCAATGGGCGCTCATTTTCGTTAATGGTCATTTAAATTCATCTCTAGCAGTCTCCGGTCTCATTTCGGTCATTCAAATTCGCGCATGGGCAAACAACTTCATTATAATTTCATTCAAATTAAACATACAGTGGAAATGTCATGGATGTGTAACATCATGGTATATGGTACAGTTATTCGTGCATGGGCAATCAATTAACTAAACATGATGGAAATAAAGATACAGATTATGAAAAAAGATAATGATAAAATAAAGATCAGATGATGACACAGAAGAAAATGTTATGAAAATAAAGATCAAAATTATAAACTAAATATCGCATGTTGATAAAGTAAAGACATGATGAACGAATAGAGGTAAAACAAAAAGAAAGCACAATGTGTATTGTGAAATTAATATACAATAATTGAACATTGACAAACAAAATAATCTAAATGTAAAACTATAATATCTAAAATAAACAAAATGTGACTGATGAATATTGAAAAGTGAAGATTAAATGTTGACAAGTTTATCTGAAAAAGGAAAGATATAACACGATTAAATGGTCGAGACTATGTAAGGAAAAGAACGGTGATAATTATATAAAGAGAGAAATCAAAGTCATTGTATGTCATTTATGTGTGTGTTTGTATGTGTGTGTGTATGTATATGATTGTATACATGCATGAAAATATGTTTATATGTGAGTACGTATGGATGTTGTTTGAGTAACTTCATTTGAATGAACATTTCTGGAAATTGGTCACCCATTAACGAAATTGAATGCACAAACGAGCGATTGGCAAGCTTGTCGTATTAAATTGAATGCCCTTTTGTTGAAAATAGCGCCCATTGATGAAATCGAATGCCCATTTGCAAATTTGAAGTTCGCGATTTGACATTTGAGTGGCCATATACGAATATATTGCATGCTCGGAATATGAATTTGAATGACCAAAGCGACTCCTCCACGGCAATTGCACGAAATTGAACGACATAAACGAATTTGGGCGCGTAATGTTGGAAATTGGCCGGGAAAACCTATATTATGTTAATGTAATAATAATGTTCCATAGGAAATAAATATTGTGGTTTCCGATACAGGCTTGAGGGAGATTGTTCCACTCTTCCTGTAGAGCTGCTAGAGTTCCTGTCCCTTGCCGAAACACGTCCCGGAAGCTGTTCCTTGTCAGTGCATTTTGCTGTTGTGTCAGTTGGGCAACTGCTTGGTTACTGACATGTGTTTTGAGTATTATATTGCAGTAATCCCGTGTGTCATTTGGTTCATTTTGACAGGATTTTAAAGTATAATTTCATTGATTTTGAATTTAGATTCAGCTCATAGTTCCATATTTCATACATACTCCATAACACAAATATTTCAAGTAAGTGTTTCAAAATATTGTTATTGATGAGTTATCATCAATGAAATAGTGGTAATTCGTAAGCCTATGGCATCAAAAGTCCTGCCGAAACCAGCTGAAATACTGTGACGTCATGTAGTGCGCAAGTCATCATTTAGCAGACGATGTCCGATATATGACAAACACATTTTATAGTGCCTTTTTAACATGACTTTGTTCAATCATCCTTGTTTATTAAGAACATTTGTCATATTTGCTCCTCTGCCTCGCTCTCAAAAGCACTTTGCTGTCTGTTGACACACAATTTTCCCGTAGAGCAGGCTAAATAACGTTATTTTAATCTATCACACGCAGAACTGCAAATTCAGCGACACCCGCAAAATACAGCTGTTGAACAATGGGCCAATACTCGTGCCCAGACTTCGGCGGGTCTTTCAAGCAGATAAAGTAGGACAGTGCGTGACTTACTACATTGAATTTGTTTTTATTTCCGTAAATGTATCTTAGTGAATAGTTAATGTGTATAAGTCGAGGTGAACCTTATTTACAAAATTCAATGAAATAAATGCGCTTTCGTGGCAAGAATACATGTTTAGCAGGCAATATGAGTGCACTTATGGTTATGTGTAGATTCGCAATGAGACATCATCTGCTAATGATAACTTGCACACTGTATGACATCATCAAATGATTGGCGTTTTTTAGCACAAAGAGCGCTTGTTTTCTATTCTTGCGATGGGGTTTTATTTTGTTGTTGTACTAAGATATCGTGTTGGTATGGGACATAAAAAAAAGTATTTATCTTAATCTGTTAGCCCCTAGCTCTCTAGTGATGCATTATTCTCATATTTTGTGATTTTCAATGAAATTCTACTTTAAGATCATTCATGAATATGTGCAAAAAGTTTCTTTTTGAGCCCAGTTTATACATAAACCCCTCAAAAAAAGTTAGGAAACTCAAGTTTGATCGCTTATTCCTTTTC
Organism: Echinarachnius parma; assembly: GCA_037951105.1. Taxonomy (NCBI): domain Eukaryota; kingdom Metazoa; phylum Echinodermata; class Echinoidea; order Clypeasteroida; family Echinarachniidae; genus Echinarachnius; species Echinarachnius parma. The sequence continues at coordinate 79,166 of JBAMJV010006881.1, read as the reverse complement.
TTATGAACTCATGTAGTTATATTTGGTATCACTTGAAAGTTTATATATTCCTCTTTAAAATGATACCAAATTTGAAAGCATCATGAGTACGGGCCTACGGGGTATGCGCAGTATATATTTGAGACTGGGGGAAGGTCAGAGAAATGTCGCGAAATGAGCCAACAAGCTTCAGTCGGAAGGTCCGACTCTCATATCACGGTTTTCTCAAGTTCAATTCAATTAAAGTATGGATATTCATTAAAAATACATATATGGCAGCCACAGGGCTGAATTGCATATGTGTTTACAAAAATAAATTACATACAAAGTAACAAAATTAAGAACGTAAATGATAAACATGCATAACGAAATACATTTTAAATAATAGGTGTATATTTGGAGAACAAAATTAGACATCTACAATTGGACAACTAATTACCCTAAAAATATAAAAATGCTAAAACATATTGCACGTGTGTAATTGCATTTTAACATAAAAGCTCCAGTTGTGGTTTTGCATTCTATTTAGGAAGAAAATTACACAAACAAAAGTGATTAAATTACACTTCAATAAATAAGATCCTTTCAAGGGGATGCGTATAAATCCAACTAACTAAAAGGGTTTTGTGAGCAGATTCTATAAAAGTAAATCACAAAATGTGGGTTTGCCATTCTTTTAGATAAATAATACATTATCATAAATTATCATATTATCATGAATATATAGATATAATCATAAAAGTAGGGTATATCATAAAGCAAATGCAATGCAGTGTCAATAGACGGAGTTAGACAATCATTCAAATCATTACCAGGAATAATTTGTTTAAAGGAGTATGATTAAGAGGACTATATATAAATACATGGCTTTGCGTATGCTTACAGTACAATGAATATTAAAGCAATTCATTATTCGAATAACACAACTGTTCCTATGTACGATATAAAAAACAAGAGGAGATTATCACACACTGTTAAAAAGCCGAATGAGGTATGGTAAAGGGCTGTTTTTCATTTGATTCGTTTTGTATTTTAATTCTGGTACTTTTGTTGCTGATCTTAAGAGTTCGTCTGTTGGCAGGCTATGCGGGAATGAATTGTTCGAATTGTGATGTAGTGTCCATGGTTTTCTTGATGAATGTTGTACAGAGCGTTTCCCTGCGTTCTTCTAGGGTCGACAGAGAAATTAGTTGTAGTGTTTCGTCGTAAGTGGTGTATTGGTCACCAAAAATAATGCGTAAGGCGCGTTTTTGTATTCTTTCTAGTTTATCGTTTTGGTTACGGGTTATTCCTCCATGCCAGACAGGAGCAGCGTATTCGAGGACCGGACGGACATAGCTCTGGAATATGGTAAGGAGGTCACATCTGGGTAGACATGTAAAGCTTTCCGTTTGCACGTTTCACAACTTCATTCATGTGTTTGTACCATTTCAAATCTGACTGAATGTAGATGATTTCACTAACCACTTGCAGTCGGGTAGCGTCTATGGATATAGCAGGTGGTATTTCAGGTTGACGCGCGAAGGTGATCTCCATGTGAAAGCACTTAGACGCGTTTAACTTCATGTTGTTTTCGTTGCTCCATTCACACAAGTTATCGACGGCTAGTTGTATACAGGGTTCCCCATTTTTCTGGCGGGTTTCAATCAATGTCAAATCGTCTACGTATTTGTAAGCTTGTATAGGCTCGGGAAGGGTGAAGTCGTTGATCATGGCTAGAAACACTATGGGGCCTAATCGTGTACCCTGAGGTACACCAGCGTCAAAAGTACCCCAGTCAGAGAGTGACGATTTATACCGTACTCGTTGAAGGCGCGAGCGAAGGAAAAATTCATTTCGACGATGAATAACTTAAACCATGAAGAGATTTTGTTCAATATGGTATCAGAAGAAAGCCTGTTCACTCATCTTTCCAATGACACCTCACTTGTAATGATTATGACAGCCGGGTAGGTACAGTAAAGGTACATATTGGGGAGGATTGACAGCGAAATTGCTGGTTTTGTAAATCGGCTGGTGGATTATCATTTTACGTTACACTAACTACGCAGCTGAAAAGTACTAGATATGCATGTCGAATGGTCTGGTTTGCGATGGGTTCACGGCGGGGAGTTTCCCGGGGAGTTTACGCCATGCTCTCCGTTACTTTGCCTAGTCAGGCTACAGGGTTAAACGTAGACCTTTTTTTTATCAATTGGTTAATTGTTTCTAGGGTTAGCACGCATAAATCGAATAGAATATTCCAGACTATCTGTGAAGATTACATTCTATAAAACGACTTCTACTTGGAACTACAGGAGTTTTTAAACCCTGTATTTAAAGTGACGCCATTTTTTGTATTTCCCTCACATTCGCATATTGCGTGTATATCAAAACCCCGCATCTGTAATTTCATATCACAGACTTCTACTACCCTGGTTATACTGCATGACATGTTTAGTGTTCCACAGACTTTGAGTGCGCGCTAAACTCTCTGCGTTACCAAAGAATCAATCAAGTACTGAAATATTCTTTAAAATTCAGATCTTTTCCTTCTTTTTAGGTGATACGTATAGCGTATCACCTATTGTTATTACTAAGCGGGGGCTTCCACAATCGCACAATACGTCACGATCATCTCTGGCTTTGTTTATATAATTATGCCTCCGCAACGAAGTAGCCGGAGGCATTATGTTTTCGGGTTGTCCGTACGTCCCGTTCTCGTGATCGCGTTATCTCAAGAACCGATTGACGGATTCTGACCAAACTTGGTACAAGTATGTATCTTGGGGAGCCAATGAACTGATTAGATTTTGGGGTCATGAGGTCAAAGGTCAAAGGTCACAGAGCTCATTATATATGCAAAAATAGCAATTTTGGAAATCTCAAGAACTGAATGTCAGATTTCAATCCAACTTGGTACCTGAATGTATCTTAGAGAGCTTTTGTAGTCATTATATTTTGGGGTCATGAGGTCAAAGGTCAAGGTCACAGGACTCATTTTGTAAAATTATCTCAAGAATCAGTTGACAAATAACCATCAAACTTGGTACCTATAATTTGAATTTTGGAGAGCTAATAAGCTAATAAAATGTTGGGTCATGAGGGCAAAGGTCAAGGTCACTTATAGCTCATAATTGTGATATGTCAAGATCCGATTACCATCAAAATTGAGTTGACAGAATTAATTCTGTGTATGTTAATTTGGGCTTGATATATATAAATCGCGCAATGACGGAGGCATCATTTTCGACTGCGCGCAGTCGAAGATCCATCTAGTTTGTGTCATGTTACAAGGCTCGATCTCGATAAGATCTTGTTCATAACATATCAAATTATCATGCGACAACATTTGAAAACGATACCACGATCCGTCGTCATTTCCCGTGGTCATTCCGATCTCTAAATATACCGCAATTATGGAAACACAAAATTATTCTTTTTATTTTTTCTTTTTCTTTCCACGTTTTTTGTGTGTCGTGTTTGTAAAATTTGGCTGGGGATTTGATAATGAAACTTGGTGAATATTATAGACCTTGGTCCGAAATTGTGCACCTGGGTAATGATTATGACGTCACTACCCTGTGACGTCATAGAGACGCCATTTTGTGAAATATTTCAACAGCCCATATCTTTCTTACGTAATGGTATATTTCAACCAAATTTTGTATATGGAAAGCTAAGGCCAAGGGCTATAAAAAAATGTCGCACCCAAGGTCGTACGGACAACGACGGACGCGTACGCGCGCGTCAAAGAGTAAAAATCCTTGAAAAATTCTCAAATCGACCCGCGAACCAATTTTCCATACGTTTCAGGTCATTCCGAGCATTTCAAAATTTTGTGCGCGTTTGCGCGCGCGCTTTTTCACGCGTAGCGCGCACGGAACGAAAAAGTCGCGTTTTTTTCTTGGAAACTGTTGCCAATACTTTCTATGATAAATTAAAACAGTTTCCAGATCTCCTCGACCAAAAATGCTCGAATGCGAGGGCGTAAAGCTTAAAATCCGCGAGTGCTGCTATGCGCAAAATATGTACAAAATATGCCTTTTTTTAATTGATAATAATTTTTAAAATCTGTGGTCAATTTTGTTAAAAGTATTTTTCCTTGCAGACCAATGAGTTGTAGATATGACGTCTTGCATCCTTATTGCCAACCAAACATCATTACGTAATCATATGACCATGAGAAGTGAACATTAGCAGTTTTCAACGATTTTATCATTTGCGATTATATTTATGTGTTTGGATTCCGATATCTCGGTCAATTCTGCTTGAATTTGTCCCAAGTTTTGATATCTTGTAGCTGGGATGATTTTGAACAATTACTAGCTCTTTTCGACCGGAAATGTGCCGATGCGCGCGTGTTACACATGAAATCCGCGCGTGCTGCCATATGTAAAATGTGAAAATGTGGTAAAAACATGCCCTTTTCAATTGATCATAATTTTGAAAATCCATGTTCAGTGTTTTGGTTGTTATGTATTCGTGACAGAGTATGAGTTGTAGGTATGGTGTGATATTCAAAATTTGCCAATCGGACATCAAATTGCCATGAAAAGCGAAAATTTAATTTTGATTGATTTCATAAATTTTGTATTATGTTTGGAAGGTGTACATGTAGTTGTGTTTCTATTTCCTTTGATTCTGCTCTAATAGGTCTACAATTTTGATATGTTGTAGCAGAGATCTGGAGGAAAAATAATATGTTCCAATTACTTTGCTCAAATAATGGCAACATTTGTTTTTCCTTTATTGCAATTTAGCATACAAATATTTCAAGATATTCCGAGTAATGTGTTGCCAATTAACGTGACTAAGCCGACCTCCCCAAAGTATGTGGCTTTGCCCCTATACTACGTCACAAAATTTTATAAAACGCCCATCTCTTCCAGTATTGGTCAAAATAAACTCTCCAGCCTAGCGTTTGTCTGCAGTAATCCCTATTAGCGCTGCAATAATGGAGAAAGGTGATTTTGACTCGACCTGTATCAACGTAATTCGATCCCTACGAACTGAAGTACCGCGATAACACGGCCCTCTCTTCCTACACACGAAGTGGGGATCAAGTATTGTACCTGGAAAGTTTTTGTCTCTTCTCTGATCAACACGTTATTTTACAGGTAAGACAATATAATTTCTATCTTACATGGATAATTGAAGTTACATCGCATTTTATAATGTTAAGGTAGTCATGTTAAAGTTATATATTTGGGCAATTCTGGAAGAGAGAAGCCAAAAATGGAAAATTCAAAAGTTTATGAAATACAATTTCAAAGCATGTTTTGGTTGGACAACATCCTATATATTAGTGAATAGAAGACCGTTTGTGAATAACTTAATCCTTTTTTCTGAAAGCAATGGTTGAACTTTTGAGGTTTTCTAGGCTTCAGAATTGAAAAAATGATTAAATTTAATAAAAAAATCAATAAATCATTGATCCCTGAACTTATTCCTTTGTATACTTTGCAGTTATACTAGTATATGGATTATCTTCTTATTTTGTAAAGCACTTGTTCTAACCGAAACCAATATTTGCAGGACAAAATGACAAAATCTACTCCAATTTGTATGTAATTCCATTACCAATATTGCAAGAAAGTTTTTTTAAAGAACTTAAATATTAGTGAATTATTCTGTAATTGTAAATCCAATGCTAAAATATGTGTCCTTGAAACCCCAAACACCCAATTCTTTAATATATTAACCCATTCCTATGAAAACATCGGTAACGGAATTACATGGTAACGGAATTACACCGGTAACGGAATTATATCGGTAAGGGACGCACCATTTAATTTACTTTAAAGTGGGTAGGAAGTTTCTTGAAAGAAAGAATATCCACCCACTATACAGGGAGGGAAACAAAATCTACCTACTGATGAGTAAAAAACTAAATTATGAATATAAAGGAAGAAATCAAATAAGAAAGACTTTACCGCCTTCGGCAGGACAAGAAAACAATCTTGCAGTCTTTGACAAGAACAAAAAAATAGATCACCCAACCCCAACTCCCTCCCCTTGTTGAAGTCTAAAGACTGCAGGTGGTATTGATGAAGCTAGTGTCCAAGATAACATCAAGAACAGTAGTGATGGAAAAGGCAACAACACAGAAATGAGTAATCTCGACATCAACTAACACATGGAGGATCTAAAATGGAAATGGGTGGTAGTTCAATACTGCATAGAAAACAATGCCAAATATTAATCGGCCAAGTGATGGAGGCTGTGGATAGTAACATTACTGTCAAATTCCTGAAACAAACAGCACTCAGAGAAGTATGTTTGGCCTGTAGTAGATTACTTTGGCCCAAATTCTCACCAGTGGCTCAACTTGAGATTGGCCTAAAAAGACCAAGACTACCGGTAACACTTTGTGGTAGCGGGAGTGTTGTGTAGGTTCTATGTTTCCCAGAAAGTTTCATCTCATTATCCAGTCAGACAATGGGCTCTTTGAAATTCGGTCAATATTTTATGCTGGTCACCTGTAAATTTCCAGGATGATCCTGGATGCAATTTCATTTGGCTGATGACAGACTATACTATGACTAAATTTTAAAGGGCCCATTGTCCTGTTCCCTATAATCAGAACTCAAGGGATTGACTGGATAACGAAAGGAAACTATTAGAATATCATAGCACCATAGGAACTACACAATAGGTCTACTGGTGAATATTGTTACCGGTAGTCTTTGTCTTTTTAAGCCAAAATCAAGTTGAGCTACTGAATGAGAATTCAGGCCAATGTACATTAGTCACAGGTCTTAGATATAAGAGCCACAAACAGACAGAATATACACTCTCCTTCATATAAATACATGTATCTTGCTAACTTATTCCCTGGCTTTTAAATGTAGCTTGCCAGTATTATTGTTGATGAATTCAAGTTCAGACAATAAGATTGAACTCTATCCTTGCTGGCCATTCCACTTGCCAGTATTGTAACATACTTTGTTAGTACAATTTGTAAATAAGTTTAGGATTTTTAAAACTTGAACAACTTTAATATCAAGTTGTACATATTGTGCAATGTAAAATATACTACAAGCAATTCAAGAACCTAAAGAATACAACTTTGACACTTATTCTATAGTTGATGACTTGAAACATAGGTTTGCCGAAAAAAAATCCATGAAAATAAACACAGTAGTGATTTGAGACTAATTTCCTGATGCCAAATCTCACTTAGCAGCCAGTTTACGCCCCACCCACATTTAGGGTCCGGAATCGGCAGCGTGATTGCCATGTGATTGACAATTCATTGGCTTACGCCATGACGCGTCATCTACAGAATTAAGTTCATTAGTCCGTTCTTTAGATGACATCACATGTTGGCAATTTAAAAGAGGCGTGCCCAGGACAATTAGATATTTACTTATTACCCCAAAATTAATTGATTTCATTAGAAATGACTACCAAATTCTTTTTCTTCGGGAAAAATTACATGTAGAGAGCCAAATTGTGAAAATTAGGCCATCTACACGCTGTAGTTCCTTTAATTGTATCAGTGATACATGTATCAAGTTGATCTCTGACTATGAATTAATGTTCTTGTACATGTTATGCTTGCCAATTTATTATGTCCAAATTGCAAAAAGTATGTGACGTGTACATGATTACAAAAGTGTCTTGGTAGTATTTTCAGTCGCAGTGATTTTTGTCAAATGGATGGGTTTAATTTAGAACAGTTTTTACCCTTGTAGATCTATGGCATTGACATCAATTGGTCTAATAGCAAATATTATATAGATATCCTCAATGAGCAAAAAAACAGACAGAAGAGATACACTTTTCTTCATATAAATACTTGTAGCATGCTAATTAGTTCCCTCACTGGCTTTTAACTTCCCAGAATTATTGTGATGGCTTAATTGGTAGGTATTAAAATTCAGACAATAGGATTGAACCCTATCCTTGCTGGCCATTTAACTTGCCAGCATGGTTACATACTTTGTTAGTACATGTCCAATGTAAATAAGTCTAGAGGGTTTTTCTGAATTCTAACATCAAATTGTACACATTGTGCATTGCATGATACAAGCAATTCCTGGTATCCTTGATACATGCATCACTTGACATCTGACTTTGAATTATTGTTCTGCTATGCACTTGCTTCCCAATCTGTTTTGTCCAAATTGCATAAAATAAGGAAGTGTACATGATCAAAAAAGTCTTTTGGTAGTATGTGTGTATGAAATACTTTGATGGCAGTGATTTTTATCCAATGGATACTGTAATTTAGAAGAATTTGTGGACAATTGACAAAGCAGTGTAATTAGTGTAATTCCGTTACCATGTTTATTAGACAGTTTTCTAGTATAAATTGAGAAATATGTGACCATTGATTTGAGCAAGGACTACAGAGTTTGATAACAAGGACTATGTAAACAAAGACTGACTTGAATTTCGCAAACACAAATAATTATTTTTTTTAGAAATTTCACATTGCGTTACCAAATTAACAAATTAAGCAGGTGTATTCATAAAATACTTTATAATTTGGCATAAAAGTATCTTGCATTTTGGTTGTTATAAATGTTTGAACATCAAAATAACATTTTGAAGGGATTTCAGCTTATCTGGTGTTCAAGAAATTTGATTTTTTTAAGGTACATTTCAGAAGGCGTAATTCCGTTACCATTTTCGTAATTCCGTTACCGCTGCCATTTTTGGAAACATGGTCGGTTAAGACAAAACAAGATGAACATAAAGGACAAAACTAATGCTATCATAAAGTTGACACCACAAGCAATGAACTTTAAAGTAAATCTACACAAAATGTCTTTTAAATTTCAGAGGAATTCGTGTAAAAGTTCAAGGTGGGAAAAAAGGCCCATTCTCTGCCGTAATTCCGTTACCGACGTATCATACGTGCTAACTCTTTTCTCATGTATGAAATTTCCATATTTTTGTTTCTATATGACACCAGGTATATCTCCAGAACTTATTAAAGTGTTGATAAACTTTTAGGTCATAGAACTAATCCATATTATGAAAAAGTATGAGCAAAATTTCTCTGAATTGTAATTCCGTTACCGCGGAATTGCCCATTTATAATGAATGAGATGGAAACTAGTGGAATTATGAGGGAGAGTTGAGAGAGATTATACTAGTTATAGTCGTATAACTTGCTGAATATTGAGAATAATCTTTGTATTGTTTATGGTAATTATCTAAGTAATAATTTACTGGTTGATTAATAATATCTGATGTAAAAGAGAGACACAAATTGTGAATTAATACATGTATATTATAAGTGAGTATACTGTTGCATAAAGATTTAGCATGAGGTACTGCTGTGAACAGTGAAGATTAACTTTGAATGTTCGATGTGAACGGGACTTATAATTATTTTTCTGTGTGTTCTCCTATACTTATGATTGTATTTGTGGAACCAGCCAAAGCATAAAGCCGTGTGTATGAAAAGGCTTTAGTTATTCCAATCGCCCCTTACCGAAACTAAAATTTAGATAAACAAACGTATATCTGCAGTCTGTCTCATTCACGAAATGGTTGACAAAGTGTAGTCTTATGGATCAGACCCATTTAGTATATCATTTTGTATTGTACATCGACGAAACGTACACAATGCATAGTTGACCTTAGAATAGTAATTCAAATTGTCTGGAATATAGAATAACTAGGAAGACTGGTAATTGTGTATGTGGAAGATGATGTATTTGCTTCTCTGAGAAACCTCCCAAAAGAATAACTTTGTACGATTGCATGGTTTAAAGGTACACTTGAGTATTGGTACTTCCCGAAATGCCCCATGACACAAAATTGGTTGGTTCTAATTCAATTAGAAAGTTCCTTGAATAAAACATGTAAAAAGGAGAATCATTCCCTTTCAAATGTTCTCATAATTGTAAAATTTCATTTAAAAATATTTTATTTATATATCGTCTAGACAAGCGATATCTTGATTTTTTTTTTAAATACTTAAAATGCATATACACTTCTTTAAAAAAAAATAAAAAGAGGTTTTTAAATAGTTGATACTATCTTTATCTAATCATTATTTTCACAAAACATCACATGCACAATTTTGCTTTCTTAGAAAGCACCCTCTTGAGTTGTAACAGCTATTTAAAAAAAAATGATAACCGGGTCTTTACTTTGTCCTTTGTTATTTTCTATACATGTCAACCATGGTTGAGTTATAACTGTTAGGTTATATTGTAATGGTGCAGGTTTTGATTAATAAAATTTAGTTTGACTAAAACTCAATTATCCCTTTAAGAATATTTTTGATAGTTTTTTTCCCCTATCTATCATCCCCTCAGTACACCAGGGATTCAGGAATTGTTTATTTTAGTTCGGTCACTTCACAAACATGTTGTAGATTCGAGTAGCCATTTTGACGCTAGGATTTAAAGTGCCATTGTCAGTTTTCAGATTAGTTTAGTAATTTGATATATTATACTTTAAGGTTAATATTATTTTATAAAGTTAATATTTTTATTTTTTTAAAATACATATATAATCACTAAGACGACGGATACTTGTGATGATGATCATAGATAGTGGCGTACCCAGGATTTTTTCAAGGGGGGGGGGGGGGGGTTATTTCGTCAACCAAAATTGTCAAGGGGTGCCGGTTGAAGGGTTGTTAATTAAGAATTTTCCAGGGGTGGGCGTCGATGAAGATTTGTCGGGGGGGGGGGGGGGGGGGGGTGGGGGTGTCGGTGAAGATTTTTCGAGGAGGGTGTCAGTGAAGATTATTCGAGGGGAGGGGGAAGTCGGTGAAGGTCAAAGGTCATGCGTATCACCTTATTCGTCAAAATGACAAATAAAATGTCTAGTTTAGGTGATACGTATAGCGTATCACCTATTGTTATTACTCAGCGGGTGCTTCCACAATCGCACAATACGTCACGATCATCTCTGGCTTTGTTTATATAATTCGTGTCATGTTACAAGGCTCGATCTCGATAAGATCTTGTTCATAACATATCAAATTATCATGCCACAACATTTCATAACGCTACCACGATCTGTCGTCATTTCCCGTGGTCATTCCGATCTATAAATATACCGTAATTGTGGCAACACAAAATTCTTCTTCTTCTTTTTTTTTTTCTTTTTACATTTTTTGTGTGTCGTGTTTGTAAAATTTGGCTGGGGATATGATAATGAAACTTGGTGAATATTATAGACCTTGGTCCGAAATTGTGCACCCGGGTAATGATTATGACGTCACTATCCTGTGACGTCATAGAGATGCCATTTTGTGAAATATTTCAACAGCCCACATCTTTCTTACGTAATGGTATATTTTAACCAAATTTTGTATATGGAAAGCTAAGGTCAAGGACTATAAAAAAATGTCGCACCCAAGGTCGTACGGACAACGACGGACGCGTACGCGCGCGTCAAAGGGTAAAAATCCTTGAAAAATTCTCAAATCGACCCGCGAACCAATTTTCCGGTCATTTCGAGCATTTCAAAATTTTGCGCGCGCGCTTTTTCACGCGTAGCGCGCACGGAACGAAAAAGTCACGTTTTTTTCTTGGAAACTGTTCCCAATACTTTTTATGATAAATTAAAACAGTTTCCAGATCTCCTCGACCAAAAATGCTCGAATGCGAGGGCGTAAAACCTTAAAATCCGCGAGTGCTGCTATGCGCAAAATATGTACAAAATATGCCCTTTTTTAATTGATAATAATTTTAAAAATCCGTGGTCAATTTTGTTAAAAGTATTTTTCCTTGCAGACTAATGAGTTGTAGATATGACGTCATGCATCCTTATTGCCAACCAAATATCATTACGTAACCATATGACCATGAGAAGTGAACATTAGCAGTTTTCAACGATTTTATCATTTGTGATTATGTATATATTGTGTTTGGATTCCGATATCTCGGTCAATTCTGCTTGAATTTGCCCAAGTTTTGATATCTTGTAGCTGGGATGATTTTGAACAATTACTAGCTCTTTGTGACCGGAAATGTGCCGATGCGCCCGTGTTACACATGAAATCCGCGCGTGCTGCCATATGTAAAATATGTGAAAATGTGGTAAAAACATGCCCTTTTTAATTGATCATAATTTTGAAAATCCATGTTCAGTGTTTTGGTTGTTATGTATTCGTGACAGAGTATGAGTTGTAGGTATGGTGTGATATTCAAAATTTGCCAATCGGACATCATGACATCATCAAATTGCCATGAAAAGCGAAAATTTAATTTTTATTGATTTCATAAATTTTGTATTATGTTTGGAAGGTGTAGTTGTGTTTCTATTTCCTTCGATTCTGCTCGAATACGTCTACAATTTTGATTATGTTGTAGCGGAGATTTGGAGGAAAAATAATATGTTCCTATTATTTTGCTCAAATAATGGCAACATTTGTTTTTCCTTTATTGCAATTTAGCATACAAATATTTCAAGATATTCCGAGTAAACCGTTATATTTCTTTTGTTTCGTAACTTATGGTGTTTTTAATTAGATGTTTGAAAACAGTAATTGGTTCTCAAAACAGGGCACATCAAATTGGTGCATATAATGCGTTGCCAATTAACGTGGCTAAGCCGCCCTCCCCAAAGTATGTGGCTTTGCCCCTATACTACGTCATAAAATTTTATAAAACGCCCATCTCTTTTAGTAATGGTCAAAATAATCTCTCAACCCTAGCGTTTGTGTGTAGTAATCCCTATTAGTGCTGCAATAATGGGGAAATAATTTTGACTCGTACTGTACGTGTATATAATGTACATATCACGAAACCCCTTTCTTCACTGTTTTATACCATAAGGCCGCTGCGACCTCCTAGAGATATACTACAGGATTTTTAGGGAGGTGTGTGTTGATCGAATTGTCGGAATATAGCCTAATATATCATGACGGAACATTCTATGTTACACGTGTTAATGATGGTGGCGATGATTATTGGATTATCTATTATGCTTCAGAATATCACGAAGTGGGGATCGGTATACTGTGCATGGAAAGTGATTATTTCTAGGTAAGACAATATCATTTCTAATTTATGACTTGTATACATGTACATGCATTAACTAAAACTTGTGAAAGTTGATCTTTACTAATAATAATTATAAAGTACTAGTATATGATATTTGGTAGTATATTGAGAACAGTATATTGCCATGACCGTGAGTGAAATTAAAGGAGAGGGTCTTTAGTAAAAATTTAATATGGTATAATATTTGTCTCGATTATACATTGTTTTGTTGTTTTAGACATGCATACTGACTAAATTAATGCTTTCTTGACGGAAAATGCTATATGTATGTTATATGTAAGTAATGTACAGTTAATATATTTGTAGAAAAATATTAGGATTATATCACCAATGTGAAAGGGTACTACACGTTAATGATATGTGGGAAAGAGTTGGCGTACGGAGTCGGTTTGATGAACACCAGACTTTGGGAAACGATGAGATTGATATTAACCCTTTTGATTTGGAAAGTCTATTATTTATGTGTTGTATTATAGTGTCCTATAGCTGGAACAAAGACACTTGTGAAAGATTGGAATGTTGATGATTGATGCCCGAAGATAAGCTTTAGTTTCGATCGGTAGAATTCACAGGCGTATAGATCGGGGGAGGGGGGATGGGTAATTTTGGAGGTGTTCGCAACAAATCTTTAGAGATAGACCTCTGAATAATTTTTCCTCATTAAGATTTCCTGCAAATAAAATCGGTTTAAACTTGTTGTGGAAAGGTTCAAAAGATAAATTTTCAAATGGGTACGTATCACCTAATTCGTCTATGACAAATTTCATGTCTAGTTTTCATTTGAGATTGTTATTTTGTAGCATGCATATAAGAAATTGTATCTACATGTATACACAGGTTTCTCGTGAATAAGTTCATGATAGTTGTATTCTGACAATGAATCAGCTAAACATATCAAGTGGCCGAAATGTAGTACATTGAAGAGACGCGATCTCACTATTTTTTCTTGGTAGTTTTTCCTTCATAGAATCTAACTTACAGCATTGTTCAATTTAACATTTCACAGGGGTGTCATATTTATCCCCATCTAGGTACTGGAAACTTATCAGATGATTTGTAAAAGGCGGACAGTCCCTTCAAGAGTAAGTTCAAGAGTTGAATTTCTCGGAGTAATTTTAGATGATACTTTATCTTTTGAAAATCATAGAATGTATATGAAGAATTAAGATTTTTTAAAACATTGGTATGTTATGTAAATTACGCTTGGTACTACCAGAAAAGGAATTGTATTGAACATTAATGCTTAATTTTGCCATATTTACAATATTGTAATATTACCTGGACCAGTGTTGGAAAAACAAGCTCTTAGAATATGTACTAACTCTAATTATCAAGCTCATTCACTTCCTTTGTTTTTTTTTGTCTGAACACTCAATATTTATGATATTCATAAAATTCTAACTGCTACATTAGGCCAAGAAAAATAAATGGTTGGATTGGCGTAACCCGCCCGCCCCTAAAAATACCGGCGCTAATGCACGCCGACCCAAGAGGTTTTTTCTGAATTTTATTTTTAAAATAAATAATAAAAAAAAATAAATAAATAAATAAAAAATTGCAATGGAATTTGCAATTGCGATTTGTTATGTGTGTGTTTTTGTGTATTTGTGCGAAAAGAAGAAAAAAAAAAAAAAAAAAAAAAAAATCCCTACCGACCTACCCTAATTTTTGGTTGCCCGTTACTCCAATCAAACAATGTTTTTTTGTTTGCCTTAATGTATTGTTTTTAATCATTTGTCACCAAACAATATTTCTAAAATCTTCCTTTGTAATAAATAAAATACATTCATATAACACTCGCTCAAGTAATAAATAACATTACCAAAAGGCCAATACTCAAGCAATATTATACTCTGTCAGAAATAATGGAATGAATTATCAAATGATTTTTTAAGTTGCACTCTTCAGTCTGCATACAAAGCTCAATTGAATCTATAGACTTCATATTAAAATTAACTCTTGTAAAGATAGCTATGTTCTTATCCATGCAATGTGTGCATCATGACGTGAACACCTCTGATCAGATAAAGGATGGATTTTTTGCCATGGCAAATTTTCCGAGGGTGATAGGTTGTGTCGACGGGACACATGTCTGGATAGAGGCCCCTCACGAAAATGAGGCGGACTACATCAACAGAAAGGGATACCATTCGCTCAATGTTCAGGTAGTATGCGACCACAAGGGAAGATTCACACACATATCCGCTCAGTGGCCTGGATCATCCCATGACAGTAGGGTTCTTAGCTGATGACACCGCTACTACACGCTCAAACTGATCAAGAACGCTGCTACAATGCGGCTCACAAGGGTTCTGGTAGAGCAGACCATCGGAATATGGAAGCGTAGATTCCATCTTCTCCATCTCCAAAGTAGGTTGCACGTCACAAACGCCACGTGTAGGGTCATAGGTGCAACAGCAGGGTTGCACAACATTGCCACCGAAAGAAACGAACCCATTGGAGAAGACATTGCTCCAGGCGTGGAGCAACCACAACATAAAGCATACAATAGTCACATAGACGGACCACGAAGATGAGCAATGCGGATTGCGAACAGCTTCACAACTTCACTATAGGAGTATTTACTCCATTACAGTCCTATAGGGCGCGGCACCACAAATATATACAAGAGCCCCAGGGGGGCACGACGCTCACCTGAGGTCAATCAATTCACATCTGGCGCATGTTCTCTCTGGCACCCTCAGAAGATATGAAATCAGTTGAAATCATGCCAAAATCTATAATGTGATGTACTATTTAATCAATAACTTTTGATCCCCTGTACCTAACATTATGATTTACCATAATGTTTGGGTGAATCATAAAAAAAGACAGACACACATATAAGACAAAGCTTAACACATTTCACCAGCCACTGACCACTTCAGCATATTAACCCCACTCACATAGGGACCCTATGGGGCCATTCTGCGATATGACAACTTGCATTGTCATTTACCGTAAATCTCCGTGTGTACGGCGCACTCGTGTATAAGGCGCACCCCCTACTTTCTAAAAAAAAGAAATTTTGTTTTGGGACACTTACTTACAAAGATCTTCAATTATGAGAAAAATTTATAACAAATTGTTAATTATTAGATAATTGCATATATAATGAGTACTGCTGCTCATGAATGTATGAATATTCATTAGTAATTTGCTTAATAAACTTGAATTTTTTACCTATTTTTTACCTATCTTATATATTTTTTTTTGTTGCTGTACCTGTGTATAAGGCGCACCCCCAACTTTTTCTATTTGTTTCCGACGGAAAAAAGTGCGCCTTATACACGGAGATTTAGGGTATATAGATACCTACATGTTACAAAATGTCCAGATTGTAATACTTGTTGATGTGGAGAAGAAAATATTTGAAATTCATTTCACATTTCCTACGAGCCATTCTTGGGTCCCATGCAGCTAGGTAAGAATAAGACTAGTTATGTGAGGTGTACAGGAAGAAAGAGCATAAATTCCTTTATTTTTAGAGCCCTATTTTGTTACTCTACCTGCTTTAGTTATGTTTTAATGATTTTTATTATTGTGTAAATAACTATAATTTAGAAAAAATCCTCAAATTGGCAACACATTGTGATACATGTATTTGTGAAACAGATATATTTGTGTTCAAATTGGCATCTTTGCGGCAAAGTCACTATATTTGTCTTAAATGGTTATTACTTAATATTTTCCACCTATTTTTATGCCATTGATCCGTCGATGAAATTTAGGAGTTGCCAATTTGTAGAGGAAAACAATGATCAATTGTGCCTTTTTTTACACTTGGTGCCCTCCTCCAGGGCCCCCCTGGGGGCCACGCCCACCATTTTAGCAACTTTGGTTCCTCTACCCCTAAAGATGATTCCTGCCATGTTTGGTTGGAATCTAATCATTGAATCTGGAGAAGAAGATGAAAATGTATATTTCCTATGGTAGGACCCCCAAAAAAACTGTTACGCCCACAGGACCCTTATGGGGCCACCCACAAAAATCTTGTGAACAACTTTCATTCTTCATCAATAGAGGCATCTAAATATGAAATATCAGGTCTGTCATACTTCTGGATCTTGAGAAGATGATATTTAAAATTAACATATTTTTTACACTTGGTGCCCTCCCCCAGGGCCCCCCTGAGGGCCACGCCCACCATTTTAGCAACTTATTTATTTATTTATTTATTTATTTATTTATTCCTGCATGTCTCACAGTAAACAAGTTCGTACATAAAATAAACTGTCATAACATCGAAATAGAAACATACAGAGGTCGGCAATATAAGCTAGAAGCTTGAAGTGATGCCATACCTAAGATATTACAAGTTTTACATATTCTTAAAACATAGATAAACATAAATTAATACAAACGGGAAAAAAAGAAGTAATAAAAAGCAAATATGAAACATTATTTACAAGTAAAGAGAAAGAGGATAGTTAAATCTCTACAGTATGTTCGAGAGCAGGAATAAATGTAGCGGGCATGATAGAAAGGTACAGCCCATACTGGAAGAGAAATACGGGAAACAGAGAGAGAAAAGAAAAAGTGGGGGGGAGCTGAGAGAGGGGGAGACAGGTTTGAAGATGCCTAAATGTAATTACTTAACAGTGACATGTTATGCCGAATTACGCACAAATATATATATAGAATACTACAATACAATGTTATCGTAGGAATTAACAAACCAACTGATTGAACAAAATATCTACACAAAGACGTTTGCAATGAGCATGCGTTTGACTGCATTTTTAAAAGAATAAAGTGTAGGCAAATTACGTGTTTCAATTAACAAAGAATTCCAAACGTCTGGACCAGTATGTCTCACTGATTTATGTGCCAGTACTGTACGTGGATTAAACAAATGCAAGTTTGCTGCTTGTCTTGTTGAATAAGAGTGAATTGCATTGTTTTTCAGAAACATAGAAATAAACGAGGCAGGCAAAATGCTATTATTATAACGATACATGAATAAAGAGGTTTGAAGAAAATTAATTTCACCCACTTTAAGACATTTAAATCTAACAAACAGCGGATCGGTGTGCTCACGATAGCCAACTCCAGCACAAATTCTTAAAGCCTTTTTCTGTAACAAGTGAATGTCATCTGTTATACTCTTTGACACAGCCCACAGAATATTACAATACGAAATATAAGGCAAAATCAAGGAGTTATAAATCATTAATAATATTCTGTCAGACACAAGATATCTTACTCTATATAAAATCCCAATACTCCGAGAAATTGGAGTCATTATACTATTCCGGTGGTCATCCCAGTCTAGCTTCTCATTGATATGAACACCAAGGAACTTGGTACATGCCTTTCTCTCCAATACAACACCATTCAATCTAACAACCAATTGTTGCTCATTACAAATCTTTCTTCCTTTAAAATGAATATAGTTCGTTTTTGATACATTTAGAGCTAACATATTACTTCGAAACCATTGTGTTAACTTAGGAAGCTCAATATTAATTCTAGTCTCGACTGTATGAATATCACGATGAGAAAGGAAAATGCTTGTATCGTCTGCAAATAATATATATTGTAAGGCTGTAGATGCATTACATATATCATTAACATAAATAAGAAACAACAGTGGCCCTAGAATAGAACCTTGAGGGACACCACATTTTAAAGCAAGAATATCAGAATTTACAGAATTATAACATGTATACTGCCTTCTGTTAGATAAATAACTAGAGAACCATTTCAGAGCAATACCCCTCACTCCATAATGCTCCAATTTACACAACAAGATTGAGTGGTCGAGTGTGTCAAAAGCTTTACTCAAATCCATAAATACTCCGACCACATGCTGGCGATCAGCAAGGGCTTGTGACACACGGTCATAAAATCTTAGCAAGGCAAGGTCAGTTGAATGCGCTTTACGAAAACCATACTGGTCTGGATTGAGCAACTCATGTTTATCTAAGAATGCGTAGAGCCTATTATAAACAACTCTCTCTAATAACTTTGAAAAACTTGACAAAATTGAAATTGGTCTATAATTACAAACATTCATAACATTATCTTTTTTATGAACAGGAACAACTTTAGCAAGCTTTAAAGAAGAAGGAAATACTCCAGTTACCAGAGAGAGATTACAAATATGTGCCAGGGGGACTAAAATCAGCCCAATGACCTGTTTCAAAAAGGAAGTACTTATCTCATCGTGCCCGCAAGAGTTACTATTTTTCAATGAAAATACAATATCAAGTATCTCAAACGAATCCACAGGCTTAAAAAAGAGAGATGCTTGGGATGGGTTAACAAGGTACTCTTTGTAATTCGTCCCATTACTATCTATTTTTCTCGTTTGATTAAGCCCAATATTAGCAAAATAATTATTAAATACGTTAGCAATTTCTCCTGGATCGGCAATTTCTTTATCATCATTTACAATTTTGTGAGGAGATTCCGTTCGGTTGCGCTTACACAAAATGTCTTTCACAACTCTCCAGGTAGAGGACATATTGCCGCTCGCACTTTCAAATTTTCTCGAATAAAATAATTTCCGTGAAGACCTTATAATAGATGTCAATTTATTACGATATTTCTTATACTTCTCAACATTCACAAGTGAGGATTTCTTTAAACTCCTTTTATATAAAATATTTCTCCTTTTAATAGATTGAAGAATTCCTTTCGTAATCCAAGGTTGTCTCCCTTTCTTTACATTAATGCGTTCCAAGGGTATGTACTTATCAAAATAACAAGAAAATTTTCTCAAAAAGAACTCAAAGGCTTGCTCAACATTATCACAAGCTATTACATCAGCCCATTCTTCTAAGAATAAAGCATTATTCAAATTAAATATGTTAGTCTTATCAAAGTTACGCTTACTATCATTACATTTTTTCCGTGGCCTCTTAATAACATAATCATAGAGAACACAAAACACTGGTAAATGGTCGGATATTTCACAATAGAACACGCCTGACTGACTATGACCCTTTTCCGTCTTCACAAAAATATTATCCAACAGTGTCAACGACTGACCATTAATTCGTGTTGGTTTATCAATCAATATTTCAAGGGCATTCGATTCCAAAACAGTTCGAAGACGAAGGGTACTCGGGTTATTACATAGCAAATCAATATTATAATCACCCATAATACAGACAGATTTATTCAATTCATTAATATCAACCAATAAAGATTCAAGATCATCTAAAAAGAGGTTTACATCTGTATTTGGTGGGCGATATACAACACAAACAATCATATTCTTCTCATTAGGAAGGTCTACCTCCACACACAAACATTCGGCACTGTTACTTTTAAATCGCAAGTCATGCCTCACTTTAAATGTTAACAAGTTTGAAATATATAAAAGAACACCGCCACCACGCCCATTTGCTCTGTCATTACGTACATGCTTATAACCCTCTAACATAAACAGAGGAGGGGACTTATCAGTCAGCCATGTTTCAGTGATGCCAATTATTGAAAATCCAAAGTTCAACGAGGATAACAAAATATTTAAACTATCAAAATTCTTAGGAAGACTTCTTGCATTACAATGTAAAAAACTCAACAATTGTTCTTGAGAAGATGGAGACATGCCCATACAAAACTCATTTGGCACATAATATTGACAATCATTGTTTTGTTGTAATTCGTGTTCTTCTATATTCATTTAAGGTTGAGTAGACAAAACAAAGACATGATTGAGTGTACCAACCAGGTCGATGTGTTCTGTAACAGTGTATGCACAATTTGGCATGTGAAATTGGGAAATGAAGGGTAGGTAGGAGAAAGAGAGAGTAGGAGAGAGAGCTAGAGGGGAGAGCGGGAGGTGGGAAGGGATGAGAGAAGAAAGAGAAAACATAATATATACAGTGAACGATGATATAAAAAACAAAAGTATACAATATGGTAAATCCATATTAAAATGATCAGGGTACAAAGAAAACAACAAAGGAGTGTTGTTAACAAACCACTCCACTGAATTGAACAAAAAATGGGGATTTTCTGAACTAACTAAAACTAAGTAAAAGTATGGTTATATAGTACAAGTGTAAGCATAGCGATGCAAAGGTAAAGAGGATAAAGAGGAATAACTGGAAAAAGTAGAGCTAATAGTAATAGTTGTATGATACACAAAGTACATGTACATGAGAGACACATATGAAGAATCATGGAGAAATACAAATATTCTAGTGTGGCACAAAGCATGTGGTAGTAATTCCCATCTAAATAGAAAGAAATACCACACAAGCACACATTGTCCGATTGTCGACTGAAGGCCTGCAAAAGGCAGCAATAAATTAGGGTTTATGGGTGCGTTTGAAAGTTAAAGGTGCATTACGCACTATGCAGTAAAGTAAGGTGCTCCTCCATCGCCTCTCCACTGGCCAGCATAAAATCGGAGCTTGGTCCCTTTCTGGTACAGATCCTGCACTTTCTTGGCATGTTTCTTTTTTGACTCCAAATCTTTCCTGGTCATGTCATCTACGATGTAGTATTTTTGCTCACGCAGGGCCTCCCTAGCCTCCTTCATGATGGCCACCTTTTCCTGGTAAGACAATGTCTTCACCAGGATGTGGCGTGGGCGATCACCTCTCCTCCCATCCCGATGCGCACGTTCCACCTGGATGTTCATCTCAAACTTGGAGCGCAGGATGTCGCTCACAACCTTCCCACAATCCTCCCTGTCATCGGCCGGCTCGGGGATGCCCACCACACGGAAGTTGTTTCTCCTAGCCAGCCTTTCATTCCTGTTGACTTCAACATCATGGAGCTGCACTCGGTGCTCCATCTCCCCAAACGCTGCCTCCATTTTAGATAATCTTGTCTCCAGTGCTTTGTTCTTTTTCTCCAGGTCATTTATGCGTAGGCCCTCAAACTCGAGGGCCCGCTCAACTCTCTGGATGCTCTCCATCATCGAGCCCACCGCCTCCTTCATCATCCGCTCAAAGTTCAGCGATGCAGCTTTAAGATACTGGGCTGCAGTTGAGCCTCCCAGATCCACATTCTCCCCCTCGGGCACTGCATTGGCTAGGTCGTCTAGGCCGGCAGTGGTGGCTGTATGAGCGGATGGGATAGCCTCTTCAGCGGTCTGCACAATCTCCACACTTTCACCAGCTTTTCCAGCCTTATTCACCACTTTCTTAACACCTTTTCTTAGGTTGCGGTCAGCCATTGTAATGTAAATCGATAGATAATGAAGATAATGAAGACAAGGCAATGGATATCGACGAAACAGAGAATATCTAGATAATATCTGCAGGAGCGGTTTTAAAACATGTGTTGATCAGCCTGTTGCCATTTTTTTTTTTTTTTTTCGATTCCTCTACCCCTAAGGATGATTCCTGCCATGTTTGGTTGGAATCTAATCATTGGTTCTGGAGAAGAAGATGAAAATGTATATTTCCTATGGTAGGGCCCCAAAAAAAACTGTTACGCCCACAGGGCCCTTGTGGGGCCACCCACAAAAATCTTGTGAACAACTTTCATTCTTCATCAATAGAGGCATCTACATATGAAATATCAGGTCTGTCATACTTCTGGATCTTGAGAAGAAGATGTTTAAAATTTACATATTTTTTACACTTGGTGCCCTCCTCCAGGGCCCCCCTGGGGGCCACGCCCACCATTTTAGCAACTTTGGTTCCTCTACCCCTAAAGATGATTCCTGCCATGTTTGGTTGGAATCTAATCATTGATTCTGGAGAAGAAGATGAAAATGTATATTTCCTATGGTAGGGCCCCCAAAAAAACTGTTACGCCCACAGGGCCCTTATGGGACCACCCACAAAAATCTTGTGAACAACTTTCATTCTTCATCAATAGAGGCATCTAAATATGAAATATCAGGTCTGTCATACTTCTGGATCTTGAGAAGAAGATGTTTAAAATTTACATATTTTTTACATTTGGTGCCCTCCCCCAGGGCCCCCCTGGGGGCCACGCCCACCATTTTAGTAACTTTGGTTCCTCTACCCCTAAATATGATTCCTGCCAAGTTTGGTTGGAATCCGATCATTGGTTCTGGAGAAGAAGATGAAAATGTAAAAAGTTTACGGACGACGGACGACGCACGACGCACGACGCACGACGGACGACGGACGACGGACGACGGACGACGGACAAAAAGCGATCACAATAGCTCACTTGAGCCTTTGGCTCAGGTGAGCTAAAAAGCATATTTTCAGTCAACCTTACACTAAACAAAAATATAAATTAAAACATAGTTATACCCTACGGTACCGGCACTCACATCACATAAACCATTTCAAAGACTTTCCGATCTCCATGAGTAAATAAAATACACATTTCTGATCGGCAATAATAATCAATAAATCACACAATTAAAAGATGTCATCCAACTTACACTGCCACAAATAAACACATTTATAAAACATTGCATTTTAAATATATTGACATAACTATTCCGACTAAACTGCACTTTAAACTTATAAATGAAATAAGTAAACCAATAAACTAACTAAATGTTGACCCACCCTCCATTGAAAGATATTAAGGAACGGCACAACTGACACTAAAATAAATACAGGGAGGAGGGGCACAGGTCCCTGGAATGATGTCATAGGCTAAAAAAATAATGCTTTCCGTAAAAACATGTTCCCAAGAAATGAGCAAAACCCTTTCCTAAACATGATTACTTGTGCTTGTTATTAAAAGGGCAATTCCACGTTACAGGTGTTACATACGTTTCAGAGCGAAAACAAATTAGTGTTCACAGAAATTGAATATGTCCAAATGGTGTTTCAGGACCCACTTTAATGCTGGACATCAAAAAAAGCAGCAGAAGTTTTGATTAAACTTTTAAATATCATTTTTTATTTGCCCATTACGGGTGTCGCGGCACACGGAGTACACTTTTTCTGTTAACCATCTTTATGTCAAAAAGTCTGTGAAGTTTAAAGGACAATGATGTTCTCTTTTACTTTAAAAGATACAGTATGGACAGATGTAGAATATAACCCAAATTTGTTTTGTCTGAAAGAACCCATTTTTTAATGATCATGTCTTGAAGGTGCATTACGGGTGTTACATTTTCGTTACGGGTGTTACGCCGTGTGAATTTCCATTTGCACTCCTTCATTATAGTCCAATTTTTACTTAAATATTACATTATCTGTTAACTAAAACATTCACAATGTCATAAGAAAGATATAATGAAATCTTTATTGAACATTACAACTGGATTAGGAATGTGTATATAAGGTTCTGTGGAGAGAATAAATCAGAAACAAATATGACCAAAAATGTCCCTGGTGGTGTCACTTCATATTCAAAAGGTGTAACACATGATTATTCTTCGAGTAAAAATGTGCATTATTCCTGGCATTTCAAGAACATTTTCAGCAAATCTAACCCTTTTCAAAACAAAAACAGGTACAAATTGGCCTATAAAATTCAGCCAAAATGTTTGCATTTCGAGTATACATTGATGAAAAACTATCCCTGTTCAATGATTTTATAAATTGTTTTTAAAAATCCATCTCATGGCCTTCACAAATGTGATAACTTACAAGCCTCTTTACAAACATTGTTTTAAAAATACATCCCTCTGTGCATATTCACAAACAAATGTTTCCAAACAAATGCAAAAATTATGTCCTTTACCCCCCAAATTAAAAATAATCATGCATACACATCATCAATGTGAAGCCACACCACCAGGAAAATGTCCTCTTTCCACCCTTATTTTCCCTTTATTTATCCTACCAAACTTGTCTAAACCTCACTTTATTTTCTTCATTTAAAGGGACGGTTCCTCTTTTACAAAACGTCTGAACAGTTTCCAGTTGACGGATGGGGATGAATGTAACACACACAAAAAAAATCAGATCGAACAGCCCTGTAATTTGGATTGTACTATTGAAAAACGAATGCGTCCCTCCATCAAACTATATATCGGTCAATAAAGGAGTTTAACTGATTTAGCATAATATTACAACAATATTGTACTTATTCTGGTATAGGTATTGTGAAGCCGACATTTGTAAAGGTATGTCATGGAAAAAGAACTAAAAAATGAAGAATATGTAATTACATGTAGTCAGTTTAAGCGAGGTTTGGTTATTTTGTTTAGTATCCGCTTATGCCGTTGTTATTTATGCGCGGGTCACATTTGGGTCACGCATAGCGATGTAGTACTCCTTGAAATCAGTGTGTGAACTTTCTCACCGGGTGAATACATGTATAATGCACAATTTTTTCAGGCATGCTATTAAATGACATTTTCTTTCATATAAGACAATAACCTCGCAACTTTTGAAATTTGGCTTGCAAAATAGAGTCTGTCCCTTTAAAGCTGCTTACTAAATATTTTTACTTTCTTGTCCCAAATTCGAATGAATATCTGGCCTTGAAAGTAATATATTTCCAAATTTTCAACAAAATGCCCATTTAGTATATTTCTGCGTAACACCCGTAACAATATTGTAGTGGGGCAGATAGGTGTAACAAACGTTCAAATAGTCATACAAGCACCCAAAATTGGCATGCACATTACCTTTGGGTTACTTTTTTGGAAAAAAAATGTGGCCGTGCAAAATTCCAACATGGCGGCCATTTTCCAAGATGGCCGCCCAAAAGCTACTTTTTGTCATAAAAAGAGAAATAATTAGTCGATTTAAATGATCTTGGTGTCGTTTCCAATTATGTATGGCATGCAGAAACTAAATGTGTAATATTGAGCTCCTATCCAGTTACGTAGGTACTGTAAAAACCCAACATGGCGGCCATTTTCCAAGATGGCCGCCAAAAAGATACTTTCTATCATAAAAATAATTAATTTGTTGGTTTCATTTATCTGGGAGTCGATACTAAGTAAGTATGGTAAGCAGAATCCAAATGTGCAATATTTGGTCCCTATCCAGTGGCGTAGCCGCTGTGAAATTCCAACAAGGCGGACATTTTCCAAGATGGCCACCAAAAAGATACATTTTGTCATAAAGACAGAATTAATTTGTTGATTTAGAATTTGTTAGTCGATTCTAATTATGCATGGTATGCAAAACCTAAATGTGCGTCATTTAGTCCATATCCAGTGGCGAAGCTACTGTAAAATCCAAAATGGCAGCCATTTTCCAAGACAGCTGCCAAAACGCAACAATTTTGCAAACAAATAGGCCGAGTTGGTCAATTTCAATGCATCTTGTCCAGTGCCGATTTGAAATGTATATACAGTATATGGTATACAAAAACTAATTGTGGGGAACTCATTGTACATAATCTTTTTAGATTCCTTGTTGACCATACATTGCGAGACAAACGAAAATCACTAGCGATATTATTTCTGATACAATAAGTTTCTTTAATTGTATCAAGTGGATTATAAAATGATAAATATTGCATTCAATATATCGTATGAGGTGTGAGAGAGTGAAAGAATGTCGGAAGGGGGGGGGGGGGGGGGTCCGACGAAGGGTGACTGGTAAAGAGAACTGGCAAAGTTTTCTAGTAGCAAGTTAGTATCAGCAGTAACAAATTATTGTGTAGAGCTGCAGGCAGAGGATGTGGTTGTCGTGATGGATGTCGAAACTGCTAATTTCAGCATTTGTCCACCTATTCTATTATGTGATTTAGATAGTGTACCTACGATGAGGCGAGCACATGAGATAGTCATGCAGTACCTTCAGGATGTAACATGATCTTTATATGGCGTTTGAGATATGTATCAGTCTGAAAAACAGAAATGCAGATTCCTGAATGTAAATCAATTCACAGTTAGTGCTTGAAACAAGGGGCGGTTAATTCTTGTGCCAGAAAAAATCCTTGAGATTATAATCACTTGTATCTTCCATTTATAAGACAAGCAATGAGTGATAGACGACAATCTCTTTCAGGATCATCCGCTTGCCTATTGCTTTAATATTTCTGATCAATGCTGACCGAACATATTTTCACTGTTATATTCAGCCTTATTATATGTATACAGTAAAACTCTGTGGTATAAGGCGCACTTTTTTTCCGTCAGAAAATTTTCAAAGTGGGGGGTGCGTCTTATACACAGATACATCAAAAACAAAATTGGGGGGGAGGGGGGGACACCCTGTAGTCATGTTCATTGCGTATTACACTGGTCTAGGGCATGACAAGAGCTTGAAGTGAGGGAACATTTATCAACATATACCTTTTTCCTACATAAATGATAGTGGTTAGTAAAACAAAATACAAGTTTTGTAAGCAGTTACACTGCTACTAATTGATTATTCAATGTTCATGAGTAGCAGCACTCATTTAATTATTCAATTTTCCTAACCAGAGGGTTATACATTTTTCTCATTAAAAACAGTTATTAATGAATTTAGTATTTTGCATTTTTTAATTTTTGTTTTAGAAAGTCGGGGGTGCGTCTTATATCCCTCGCAGAGAAAAAACATTCCCTGATGTCCTCTCCATCACCAGTAAAAGCCATATATATGCGTGGGTTATAATGGGTAGTCAGCAAATTCCAACTCGCACTCCACCGTAATCTCCGAGGTAAACTCACGATATGTGTTGGGCTCGATCGAAGAGCGGTGCTTCGAAATATATGAACACGGGCCTTCTTATGAAATTGCATGCAGCACACAGGTGGTATCTATATACCGAGCGAGTTTCCCGAGCTGTCACCTAAGGCAATACATATCACTGCTAAGATCAAAGCGGCACACTTTGAAGTCGGTGCGGTTAAGCGTGTTACATAATATTTTCGCTCGTAAACATCTCTGATGGATCTCCATTCGACTAGTACAAATATTCCGAACGTGACTATTTTTGATGCACTTTTCGACTCGGGTGGTTCGGAAGTGGGACAGTTTGCGATCGCTAACTGAGCCAATGGGGATTATGTACCGTGCGTAAAAGTGCGCTATATGGATCCACGCGTCTAATATACCGGGTCCTGAATTCCCTTTAAAAATCTATATAATTTGTTCAATCAAGCTTTACTAATGATGGAACAGCAAATACTTGTAGCCATTGGTTAGAGTTGATGAACAGTGATGAACAGTGATTTCTAGTTTAGAATCTATTCAATGCTGACAAATTATGCATGCACAATTCATATAGCTATTGTGCGTGCTTAATTCGCTTCGGCCTAGCGCCTTCGTCTCAGACTTCATTATTTACAACTACTTTTCCAAGACCAAGTGGATTTTTATAACTTACACAGACTTCAATCATAGTTAATACCATCACCAGCTTGCTGAAAATAGATGTAGCCTCGGAGTCCGACATTTATATAGACCTGTCTGTGGTGCTGTGTCCATCCTTTTCTGTGTAAGTAACTGTAACTTGTATTTGTAAGGACATAATAATTAATTATGTCAAACTCAAGCTATTTTATTACTGTAGAATATCATAGATGATAACTCGACTCGTTAATTGGCCAGCACTAGTCTATCCTATATAAATAAACATATTTATTCTGCTATACAGGGTGTCTCAGAAAGAATGCAACACCTACGATCGTTAATTTCATCAACATTATCGACCAAATGTCATTGTTTTTCCAACAAAATGATACCATGAGCATTGATTTGGGTAAAGCGTTTGGATCCAAGGGCCATTTTTCTGAGGCAATGTCGTTTCCTAAATTTGCTACTTTTTGGTCTCCAGCGATCCTCTGAACACTGAGACATTCTCGCACCACGGCCTGCCATAGAATTAGCTGGACAGAATAACCGCATGACTGCTCTCCCTTTGATAAGGAAGACAATGTGAGCCATTCTTCTGTACAGCTAATTCTACGGCAGGCCGTGGGGCCATGGTCGGTCGGTGGGTCGGTCGGGGAGGGGGGGGGGGGGGGAGGCGGGCGGGGCTGGCGGAGCGGGCGGGGCGGGCGGGCGGGCGGGCGGGCTGGCTGGCTGGCTGGCTGGCTGGCTGGCTGGCTGGCTGATTGATTGATTGATTGATTGATGATTGATTGATTGATTGATTGATTGATTGATTGGATTGATTGATTTTACCGATTCATTCACCATGATTATAAATATTTAATTCAATCATTGTTTACTTGTTTACTTGTTTGTAGAGACTGGAAGCTAAGCTTATTTGTCCCTCTTTGAAGATCCATCCAATCTGAGATATGGTCCATACTTCAGGGGATGATCTTTCCAGTGCTTTTCTAATGCCGATTTAAATTGTGTTGATAGTCGAAGCATTAACGGCTTCATCAGGTAGTGCGTTCCAATTATTTACACCCTCTAATTGAAAAGGTATTTTGTCTTAGTCTAGTATGACATTGCTGCTTTAAGATTTTGAGTTTGTGCCCTCTTGTTTTTGAACCGTCAGCTAATTGAAAGAATTTGGAAGCATCCAATTGATCAAAGCCTTTCAAAATTCTGAATATTTGAATCAGATCTGCTCTTTGTCTTCTGTATGCTAGTGTTGGTAGATGCAAGGCCTTCAGGTCTATCTGAGTACTCCATGTGTCTTGATGTCGGGTAGAAGTCTTGTGGCCCTCTGCTGGACTTTTTCCACAGATCTTCGTCCCTCTTGAGCATTGGTGCCATACAGAGTTGCAGTATTCCAGTGTTGGTCTTATGATGGTTTTGTAGAGGTTCAGGAATCCTTTGGTACGTAGCGCTGTGAATGAACTCTTATTATTCAAGTTTTATGTTGGCTCTCTTGGCAGCATCTGCGGCATGGTTGCTTGAACGATAAGTCCTGCTGGAAACAGGACACCAGGTCTCTTTCTCATCGTCATGTGCAATTGTGGCCACTGTGGATTCCTCGGTCATAGAGTAGTCATGTTTCTGGTTCTTTTTTCCATAGCTCAGTACTTTGCATTTACTGGTGTTGAATGGTAGTTGCCATTTTTTTTACCATTTAGTTACGGCATCGATGTCTTCCTGTAGGAGTTCAGCATCGTCCTCAGTGTGAATAGTTCTGTATAGCTTTGTGTCATCCGCAATTAGTTTCATGTTTGAGTTTACCAGTGATGGCAGGTCGTTGATGAAGAGAATAAACAGTACTGGCCCCAGTACACTGCCTTGCGGAATTCCACTCTTCACCGTTTTGCTACTGGATAATGAGCCGTTCACCGACACTTGTTGCAATCTCTCAGACAAGTAGTCTTCTAGCCAGTCAAATAGATGACCTTCCACTCCATATGACTTCAGTTTGCACAATAGTCGCTGGTGAGGTACACTGTCGAAGGCTTTACGATAGTCTAGGGTATATGCAGTCTATGCTTCAACTTGAAGGTAGTCTAGCACCTCGCGAACACCACTGGTGTCATAGTACAGTCTCTCTTTTGTATCTTCTGATTTGAAATTCAGCCATGCCTTGGATGATGATATGTTTTCTTCTTTCCTTGTCGTGTTCTTCTGCAGCACATTCTTGGAAGAGCGAGTGCACCGTAGAGGCCAGTACTTCCTGTTGCACATCACCGTGTTGTTGTGTATCATCTTTTTGTTGTAGCGTGGTCTTCAAATCTTTCATGTCAGTTTCGAGTTGCTGGCACATCTCCTCCACCCTTGACCATTTGTTCCCCAATGCTTCTAATCTCTCGAGTCTTTCCAGAGTTCCTCCTAGAAATTGCTTGCAGCGTTCCTCCACAATTTGGTCAGTTTTTACAGCTTCTAGTGCTTTCATTTCACAATGGTGGCAATACCAGTGGGCCGCCGGTACTTTGCTGAACAGCTCAAACTCCTCTGCTGACAGGGAACTACATTCGGTACAAAACCATTTGTCACACCTTTCACACTCAATACTGCCATCATCATTCGTCAATTGAGATCCACATGTACCGCCACATGTAATGCAAGGATTTGGGTTGGCTGCATCAAGACTCTCAGACTGGCTCTCTGATTCTGTATTTGATTCTTGATCTGAACTGCGGTTACTGCCTGGTTTGGTTAATCTGAGTTTCAAGTTTTCTTTTGATGATTTTGAAGATTTTGTTTTGTTGGAGTTGGCAGTTCCTTTCTTGGTCTTTCTTGGGCTTCCACTGGTGCTACCAACTGGTTTGGAACGCTTTGAAGATCTACTTCTCTGATCCTCTTCCATCTCAGACTCAGAGTCAAAAGTTTGTGTTTTCAGTTTCAACATGTAAAATATCACACTCACAAATGACCATCAAAGCCAACTTAATATCCAGTCTAAATCTTTGTGCCTTTGAGAATCCAGTAATTTATTAATCAATACGAGATTATATAAATCATGCTCATAGTAAGACAATCAATTAAATAACAACTTGATATCAGCATCACATGAGTGTATATAGATGGGACTGTAGTAATGTGGTGTTCATATACATACGGATTGCTGTAAAGAAACATCCATCAAAATCCAGCTGATTTTCATGCCATCCGGTCTCAATCTTCCTCAATCATGGAAATCCAGATGTCCAATATGCTGAATAAACAATTATTTTTACCAAACTCAAAATCTAAAAGCAAGAATTTTGACTTCTAAAAATTTAAATCAGGAGCACTTTTTTGACCATGTTGCCTCTACCACAGTTATTTAACAAAATATTAACTTTCTCTATTATATCACTGATGATCACTCACTCATTGATTAGTTGATTGATTGTTAGATTAAATGATTGATTGATAGATTGACCCAATTCATTCACCATAATTATAAATTATTTAATGCAATCATTGGGTGATTTCAAGTATGGTGTTTAAATCTGGTGTTAGTGTTTATTAAACACTAAATCGGGCTTAAACACCATACTTGAAATGACTTAGTGTTAGGATGGTGTTAACGTGATGACCTCTGATTTCACCGTTGTACAAACTTCCGTTTCCGACTGGCGGTGTTTATTGATATGGCAATATACTATCAGAGATGGTGTTGAGCTAGTGTTAGTGTTTATTAAACACTAACTGCAGCCTTAACACCGTACTTGAAATGAGTTGGTGTTAGAGGTTTGACCTCGTATTTCCGGCAGTGGCACGTGGTTGCTGGTGTTTAGCGTCGTCTGCTAATCTGCCCGATAGTGTTAGTGTTGAGCATGTATACGCAAAACTCCATAGAGATAACAACTTTCATAGGGATCGAAATGAAAGTCATTTCAAGTACAGATCGAGCTGGTGTTAGTGTTACTGTTGCTAGGTGGGCATTAAAATCACAATTCTGAACTGAAATGGTGGTGTTTTTGTTTGTCTGAGCATGTAAAAAGGGTGTCAACCTAGATAATTTTTGAAGTTTTACTTAAGTGAAGATTATGAAACGCAATGCAAATCTTATTTTTTTAATTAATGTATTGATTTGAATATCTATAGTAATTTAAAGAAATAAGGTCATACAATTCATATTTTCATTATTTTATAATCAAACATTAGTTTTCACTACATAAATTCTTTAGACCATTTGGAATAATAATACAACAAAGCAAAATTTGAATAGCCAGGTTCTTCCTTATGTTTATATTGTTGTTAACATTAATTATTTTATGTATTTCTTGTCTAATTATACACCCGCCACCCCCCCCCCCCCCCCCCCTCCCCCGAAAAAAGTCACTAAGCACTGGGAATTGTCTGTACATCTTTGACATTTTATTACAGTGAACTTATAATTGAGTTAAAAACTGTAGTAAATTTGTTGTGAATAATGGCTTAAAAAAAAATAATAATAAAAAAAATAACCACACCGGGGACTCGAACCCACTTCTATGATTTATCTGGTTAAGTGATACACGTGCGACAGGTCTTAACCCACTCGGCCACAAAGCACCTAGTGATCACGTGACCGATTTTAATAAAGTATATCATGTTACATACTATTGGTATTTACTCGGAACTTGCTACCGTGCTGTCACCGGGATTTATGCCTACATCTTCGGCTATGCAAACCGTTAACGCTAGCCATATGTCTCAGCGCGCGACGGGCATTCAATTTTTAGAAGAGAGTCACGCACATTTCTTGCGAGTTTAGTTACAAATTTCACTAAAAATAGGGAATATTCACTAAAATCGTATCGACCAAGTGAATGGTTTGAATGTTTTTTTTAAATTATAGTATTCAATACATGTATGTGGTAAATCTTCATTACGGCTTGCTCTCTAATTCGTAACCATGTAAGCGTTTTCGTTATCATTTTAAGGGTGTTCGCGTGATTTTGTCTCTGGTGTTGACAAACACTAGCGATACTGATCGATTACTACTCAAGGTCATCACGATTAAAAAGTTCGTGACCTTAGATGCTTAATCTGGAAGCTGGTGTTTAGCTCAGATTAGAGGCAGTTTTTCACCCTCAACACTAACACTAACCCCAACACCATACTTGAAATCACCCATTGTTTTATTAACTCACTCTATTATATCACTGATCACTCACACACTCACTTTCACATGCATGCACATACAACGCCGTTAACGGCCACGCGCAGACTAAGAACGCCGCATCTTCTGGCGCAATGCATAGTGAATGTTCCACTGGGTATAGCACTGTTCAGCTGCAAATCAATATTTGTCAAAATTTGCGCAAGACCCCCGTGACACGTCTTTAGAATTATTCTAATAACAAGAGAAATAATGAAAATGGTATGATTTTACATTTACTAAATGACAGAACTGCATATTACCGTCTCAGATTACCCTGAATTATGAACAGCAGTATCATAAACATAATGATTGAAGTGATTTGAAAAAGGGTTTCGGCTTTTTCGTCGGCATTTTTTACCCTTTTTGTTATTTTTCGATGGTGTTATGGCGGTGTTTAGATATCGATAGCACTATCGGTATCGGTTCTCCCAAACCGAACAGCCAATTTTTAGCTTGATTTAAGCAGCTCTTCGAGTAACACCACACTAACACCAGCCCAACACCCAACTTGAAATCACTCATTAGCTTGAACCTGCCCTTTACCAAAACTCAACTATCCCTTTATTACGGTACTACCACACAAAAATAATATTCTTATTAAAGGGTACCACCACCCAAAAATAGTATCCTTATAAATGAAAGGTATCATCTTTAGTATTCCATTCCATCAACAAGTTCACAAAAATATGTGTCCAGAAAAAAATATATACATGTAATTGGAAAACGCATCACCATTCTAAAGCATGCATTAAGGGGTCTGTATACATGTACGAGACAGTGTGTGCGGAGCGAACGAATTGCCCGGGATTCTATTCTCTCTGAAGTCTGAACGTACGCGTGAATAGCATTGGCGCACTCGTAAATGTTTGGCCCGAATGGAACCAGGAAATAGTAGTGGTTCTGTAAGTGGTGGAAATTAATTGCATTGTTTATGAATTACACAACCCTTTGCAAAATGTTGGGTATCTATTTGAAGATCCAGCTTCTGCGACATCAGCTAGACCTGGAAACAGAAGGCGCACTGACAGTAGACATTACCAGGCCTGCCTGTCCCCAGTTTGAAGAGTTCAACTCTGTTCAAGAGGGCGATATAGAGCGAATCATCTTGTGAACTTGATGCCATTCCGACCTCGATCCTTAAGGAATGCCTTCCTGAGCTACAAAGTACAATTACGTCTATTGTAAACATCAGCCTCCAGTCAGGTGTAGTTCCATCGACGATGAAGAAAGCTATCATGGCTCCCCGGTTGAAGTGCAATGATGCACCTCTACAATCGCTTTCAAGCTACCGCCCCATTTCGAACATTAGTTGCGTGAGCAAGATTATGGAAAAGGCTGTTGTCATCCAGGTCCAAGAACACCTCCGTCACAATGACCTATATGCCAAGACACAGTCTGCATATCGACCCCATCAGTGTAGAGACAGCCCTGGTCAGGGTACAGCATGACATCCTCTCAGCACTTGATAATAGGAAAGAGGCAGTTTTAGTACTCTTGGATTTTTCGGCAGCTTTCGACACCATAGACCACGAAATTCTGATTGAGCGACTTGCGGAGCGATTTGGATTTGCTGGAACAGCTCTCAAAGCCTGTCCTTGATGTCTGCGGCGTCCCACAAGGGTCTGTTATCGGACCCCTTCTGTTCACATTGTACGTCACACCAATAGAAGACATTATTCGGGCGCATGGTCTTAATGCCATGCTGTATGCAGATGACTCCCAGATCTACTCCATCTTTGACTCTACTGACCGTGACAAAGCCATTACTGATTTGAATGCCTGCCTGAAGGACATCAGAATATGGTCGACACAAAACAAGCTCGCATTGAATGATGCCAAGACAGAGATACTCCACCTCACTTCCAAGTTTGTGTCAAAACACAGCTTAGACGCCAAAGTACAGATGGGGGGTGACGAAATAAACAGTTCTCCTGTGGTTCGTAACCTTGGGGCGAAAATGGATGAACACCTGACCATGTTGGCCCAGGTAGCAAAGACTTGCGATCCGAAAGATTGGCAAGATTCGCGACCACCTGGACCAAACTACTGCAGAGATGCTTATCCACGCATATGTTACATCCCGGCTAGATACATGCAATGCACTCTTGGGGGGTCTTCCAGATACACAAATTAACAAACTCCAGCGCATACAGAACATAGCCGCACGGATTGTCACTAGATCTCGCAAACAAGAGCACATCAAACCCATCCTCTACCGTCTGCACTGGCTCCCAATTCACCTCTGTATCCAGTTCAAGATTCTGCTTCTAGTGTACAAATCCCTCAATGGCACATCTCCTCACTACATCTCAGATCTCATCAAGGATGTATTCCTTGATGAGATCTGAGATGTAGTGACCCCAACCCGTACTCTTCGCTCAAATAACCAGAACCTTCTCCAGATATCTAGGACCAATACAAAATTCTATGGGGAACGTGCCTTCGGCATCATAGCTGCACGACTTTGGAACATTATCCCTCTCCACATACGCAATGCCTCATCTGTCGACAACTTCAAACGTACTCTCAAAACATTTCTGCTCTCCCCTTAAATGCCCAATATTGTTCCATATCATGTATATTTTGTAGCGTTTGTTGTCTAATTGCTTATTTGTTTAGTTTAACTAGTTATGTTTGATATTATATGAAGTTAAATGTGTTGATAATTTGTCAATTAATTGTGAAGCGCATAGAGATTTGTAAATATTATGCGCTATATAAGTATTTCATTATTATTCACAAAACGGTACCAAAACATATAATAATGTGTTGTTCTTTGCCTGGTGGGGGCCCAGTGGGATATTGAATTTTTTTTTCATCAAAATTGAGATTTTTATCTTAAAATGATCCATGGATTCTAAGCTTTAAGAAAATATACTTTGTGTGGTAGGGGGTAACTATTGAAAGGACAAATTAAGGATTTTGTTATCAATGTTGTACATTTCTGTGGCCGGAAGTGAATATTTTCCAGCTTAGATTGGAGATTTTTAATTCTACTTTTCTTAAATAGTCCAAATAAAATTGTCCAAAATCAAAAATTTTACCATCCAAATTGTGTTGTTCTTTTTTTTTCAGAGTGAAGCAGCAACATCTATTGTCATGCAGAAATTAAACATGGCAGTTTATATGCGATTAACATGCCCTA
Source organism: Echinarachnius parma (assembly GCA_037951105.1). Taxonomy (NCBI): domain Eukaryota; kingdom Metazoa; phylum Echinodermata; class Echinoidea; order Clypeasteroida; family Echinarachniidae; genus Echinarachnius; species Echinarachnius parma. The sequence goes on along the minus strand of JBAMJV010006881.1, from coordinate 42,839 downwards.
AACTTCCATGGAACCAACTACTGCTATTTATCCCGCTATTTTCCTATTTTCATTCGTGTCACAGTCACAGTTATCTAACAAATATCAATATTGTATATGACCTTTCAAGCTCATTTGTCAAAAATCTGATTTTTGAGACTAAAATTCTAAAAACTTTAAAAGTATTTATTCAAATTCAATGAAATTTGGAGGAATTATTCCTTGTTTGTAGATGAACAGATTAACCACTTGACTGCTATTAGCTTAACACGCGTTCATACCTCCTGTGCTACATCATTTTTTTGGAAATATGATATTCATGTATATATTGCTTATATTTTTTTTTTTTACTTTTATTTCTTATTTTTTCATGGTGATTGATATGTTCATCCTCATCATCACTGTCTGTCAGGTTGTTTCCATCCCCACCATCTCCGGTAGTAGGAAGATATCGAGGAGACCTCCGCTTTCTGGGAGGAGTGGGAGAAGATGAATGCCTGCTTGGACTCGCACCAACATCCATTAGTGGGACTACAACATCACTTTCATCACCAGATCTTTCACTTTCATTATCAAAATCACTCCGTAGATCCATAAAGTCTTCCTCATCACCTTCTGAAATATCCAAACAATCACTGAAATCACTTTCACTTTTGTCATCAAATGTATCATCCATTATGTTAGAACTCCGAAGTGAACGGGGGGCAGCCATCTTGAAAGTTTTTTTTCGCTCGGTACACTCGGCTATGCATTGCATTGGCTAAACTTCGCGAGCGAAGATCAAGAAGGACAGTGTCCACGACGGTTGCAGGCACGCTGATGGCTGACTAAGCCAATGCGGGATAGGCAAGTCCGACCACAGCGGTTGCAGGGAAAAGTCTTGTCTGGTGTGGATGCTGAAGCTATCCGGTTCTTTCGTTTGGTCCTTTTGTCTTCGAGATGAGCCCTGCGGTCTGTCTCAAAGGAGGAAACGGCTTGTTTTACTGTTTGTCTCCAGGCATTGCGATCTGCAGCGAGAGAAGACCATTCGCGGTGATCTATGTGGCAAGCACCAAGGGACTTCTTGAGGTTGTCCTTGTAGCGCTTTTTTGGAGCACCTATGTCACGATGGCCAGTGGATAACTCTCCATACAGAACGACTTTTGGTAGGCGATGGCCATCCATCCTTGAGACATGTCCTACCCAACGAAGCTGTGTCTTCAGTAGCATGGCTTCAATGCTGATGGCCCTTGCCTGTTCAAGGACTTCATTGTTTGTCACAAACTGGCTCCAGTGGATATTGAGGATGGAGCGAAGACAGCGTTGGTGGAAACGCTCAAGGAGTCGTATGTGCCTGCGATAGATTGTCCACGATTCCGCACCGTACAGAAGTGTTGTGAGAACCACTGCTTTGTAAACGCTTATCTTAGTGTCCTTCTTAAGATGCTTGTTTTTCCAAACTCGTTTGTGGAGTTGACCAAAAGCAGTGCTGGCTTTTGCAAGCCGGCTGTCAATGTCTTTATCGATCTTGGCATCTGATGTGATGGTGCATCCGAGATAGGTAAACTGGTGGACCGTTTTCAGTTCTGCTGTGTCAATGGTGACGTGCGGGGGATCATGTTGTTCTTGAGGCGAGGGTTGGTATAGGACCTCTGTCTTCTTTAGGCTGATTTCAAGTCCAAAGAGATGTGTTGCCTCAGCAAAGCAGGTTGTCATGTGTTGCAGTGCTTCCTCAGTGTGAGCGACAAGAGCAGCATCGTCTGCAAATAGGAGTTCACAAATCATCTTCTCCAGAGTCTTTGTGTGTGCCTGCAGACGTCTCAGGTTGAACAGGCTGCCATCTGTGCGATACCGAATGTAAATGCCATCCTGGTCTGTGAGGTCTTTAGTAGCTCGTTGAAGCATCATGCTGAAGAAGATGGTGAAGAGGGTCGGTGCAAGGACGCATCCTTGTTTCACGCCGTTGTCGATTGGGAAGGATTCTGAGAGGTCGTTTCTCTGTCTAACCTGACCACGTTGATTGTCATGGAGCTGGATGACCATGTTGAGAAACTTTGGGGGACATTCAACTTTTTCAAGGATTTGCCAGAGACCCTTCCTGCTCACGGTGTCGAATGCTTTTGTTAAGTCGACGAATGTTACATAGAGTCTTTTATTTTGCTCCCGGCATTTCTCCTGAAGCTGTCTAAGGACAAAGACCATGTCGGTAGTGCTCCTGTTTGCCCTGAAGCCGCACTGGCTCTCTGGGAGGAGGTCATCTGCAATGGCTGGTACAAGTCTATTTAGAAGCATTCTTGCAAAGACCTTTCCAGCAGTTGAGAGCAGTGTGATCCCGCGATGATTTGAACAGTCTGACTTTTCGCCTTTGTTTTTGTAGAGGGTGATGATGACTGCGTCACGGAGATCCTGGGGAAGTTTTCCCTGCTCCCAGCAGCAAACGAAGAGCTCATGAAGTTTTGTGTGCAGTCCTGGGCCTCCATATTTCCATATCTCGGATGGGATACTATCAGTACCGGCGGCTTTCCCAGTCTTGAGCTGCTTGATTGCTTTGGTTATTTCTTCAAGTGTTGGTATAACATCCAGTTCTGTTTTCACCCTCAGTTGTTGGATCTGGAGGAGGGCCGGTTCTTGGACTGTGCGGTCAGTACTGAAGAGTGTTTGGAAATGTTCTGCCCAGCGACTTAGAATATCTGTCTTGTCTGTTAACAGTGTGTCTCCATCTGCATTTCGCAAAGGGCTGAGGACTTGATGTGATGGACCATATACTGCTTTAAGTGCTTCATAGAACCCTCTGTAGTCACCAGAGTCCGCGCACTGTTGAGTTTTCTCTGCAAGCTTTGCCCACCACTCGTTTTTAATCTCTCTAAGCTTTCGCTGAAGGTTGCTGCAGGAAAGACGAAAAGCACATTTTTTTGCAGTACAAGATGTGTCGTTTAGGTACGCTTGGTGAGCAGACCTCTTCTTTGCCAGCAGTTGCTGAATTTCTTGGTTGTTTTCATCGAACCAGTCTTTGTTCTTTTTGGTGGTGAATCCAAGAACTTCTTCTGAGGTCTGCAAGATGACATTTTTCAGTTGATCCCACAGCTCTTCAGGGGATTGGTTTGTCTGGTAGCTATCCTCAAATTTGGACTGTAGGTTTTCCTGGAAGTCTGCCTTTACTTCAGTAGACTGGAGATCGGCGATCTTGAGTTTCTTCCTAGGTGGACCACCCCTCCTTGGTCTGGGCTTGAAGTGTAGCTTGAGTTTGCAGCGAACGAGACGATGATCAGTGTGACACTCTGCGCTGGGCATCACGCGTGTATGCAGAACATCACTCAGGTCCCGCTGCCTCACCAGAATATACAGCTTACATAACTGTAGGGCAATTCCAAGCAAACGCCGTGACGGTCAGAGGGTGTTTCTCACAATGCAAGTCCAAATAACTCATAAAATCTAAATATCCAGAACCAACTTTTGATATGCATCTGTACCACTATCCTACCAATTATTTACAATGGGAAAAAAAAACAAGATTCCCAATAAATTATGAATTATGAATATCAATATCTGCCGTAATGCCATGACGGCAAAAAGACATGGGTTTCTTACATGCTAAGAAACTAAGTAAACTCTGTGAACTACAGGAACATTTTGCACTTTTGTCACATTGATTCTTTATACTAGACATCAAGCTAGAACATCCAAATAAAAATGTAGAAAAAATCCAATGCTCATAGTAAATATGATATCATAAATGTATCTATGCACTGTAACGCCGTGACTGTAACGCCGTGACCTCTGAATTGTACATGTTATATATATGGGAGATATTAAAGAGCTGAATAATATGATATAACTTTAATGTAGTGATCCAGAATCAATAAAGAACTAGATGAATGGGTGATATAACCAAGATGCTATTAAATGATCATCCGCATGACACAAATTTGCAGCACAGCGCCCTCTATTGATCAAAAAATCTTTTAGGACATAATTGAAATTCTTATCTATTTCAGAAGTTAGTTAATGGAACCATCAAATATTAAAACCAAAATACATACTTAAATGTAACAATGAAATACGAGACCTTTGACATCTGACCTTTGACCTTATTTCTCAAAATAACATACAAATGTTTAATTTTTGGTCTGCACAGTGCATATTTGCAAGTGATTTGTTTCATGTAACATGATTTCAGAGTTAGCAAATGTTTGTTTTTGAATTGGTAATTATCCGAGTGACCTTTGACCTGTGCCCCAAACAGTTTCAGAAAATTGTCTTTTACCTACAGTACTCTTTCTAACATTGATTCTGGAACTTAATTGTGAGAACAAAAAACAACAACAATATTTTGACCTGTTGACCTATGACCTCCCCTGACCCCATTCCCTAATCAGGTCATATACTTCACTGGACGCATACCAGTATTATTATTATGTTATCCTTCAAGGATTCTCAAACTATCTTGATAATAATATAATTTTTGCATATTTGTTAGCTATGTGACCTTTGACCTTTGACCTCATGGACCAAAATCATATCCAATAATCCGTACCTCTAAATACATGGATTGTACAAAGTTTGAACGAAATCCATCCAACGATTCTTGAGATATTGCAAAAAAAAGAACACTGATGTACAGATGGGCAATTCCGTATGAGAGAAGGCAAAAACACCACATCTCAAAGTTGAGCAATCTTCCCTAAATCAAACTGTTATCAATAGAGGAAAACTTGAATTTTAGGAAACTGAAAACCGTTTGTATATAGCTCGATTGGTTTTTCAAATAGTTCTGCTTGAATTGAACAGAAATTTATGACCTTTTATTCATAAATCAGCTTCATTTTGTGAAAATAAAGTGAATCTTTTAATTCAATGACTGTTTCTGCTCATTTTCTCATATTTTCCATACGATGTTGTAACAATCACAAATTGTAAAGCATGGGCAGTAACTTCATTGCATATTTTTTTGAGAAATTTTTTAAATCTATGCACATTTGATCGTAATTCCGTTACGATAAAACGTTTTAAGTTTTTCTCAATATCTTATTACTTGTTCTTTAGTCATGTCATTGTGAATTCTCTTCCTTCACCATAGTCCTAAGAACTTCCAACATAATTTTCTGAAATAATGTCACTACTTTTTCCAAAAATGGTGTAACAGTATTAGTAATTCCGTTACGTAACGGAATTACATGCACATGGTTTGTAAGGTATTGAATGATATTGCTGAAAATAACATTTTTTCTTGTTCTGAATGTAGAAATACCCTTTAAATAGCATGAACTGTAGCCCTGTAGACAATAAGTCATTATACATACATGTACTGTACAATGTTACTTTATGTGACTCATTACCTCACATGCTTCATATTGCATCAATGGTGATTTAACTAAATTGATACACGATAGATAATTTCTCTAATTTCTCCATGAACATAATAGAGATGATAATGTTCTATCATTAAATTAGTTTCCAGCAAGACCCACTTGACTGAAATTATGAAGATGCAGCAGATTCATGTTTGTACTTTAGAAAGGGAAAAATGAAAACAATAACAAAAATTTAAAAATATCCAGTAATTAGTATGACACTGGTTCTACATTTATTTTCTCACATTAATTTACATTGATGTATTTTAAGATATAAATCATACCTTCAACTTTCAAGGAGATTTAATATTAATAATTTTGTATGTAGATTTGAATATCATTGATCAGTTAAGGGCTCATAACTCACCATTAATTATGTAAATTTGTATTAAACTGAAGCATATATAATCAAACATAAATACAGAATAGGCTTCAAGATATTCAAAACTACATAATATAGGCTAAGATATGTTTTATTCATTATCATAAAGTCAGAATTCATTGAGTGTTCAGTGTGCTTCTGTATGCAGATCAAAGAAGATGTACAAAGTATTTGCATTTTCAAATGGGAATTCCTAAAGGTGTCTTTCATTTTTTGCAATTATATTTTTATATTTTATATATGCTAACTTTTTGTATTTGGATCATACATGTTTATATCCGTACATGTATTTCATGAAATGAATGAAAACGCATTCTAAATTGATTTGAGAGTAAATTAAGATCACTTTATGATGAATTTTTTAAAAGAATAATTTTAGAATATAACAAGAGTGTATATAACAAATCTCGATTTGTTTGTAATTCTGTTACGCACACACATAAATTCAGGATTTGTTCTGGTCCTTATGTAAGAGTTTAACAATGCATACATTGTTTAACAATGCATACAAATTAACAATGCATACAAATTCTTTACTATAGACTGTACGCAGAAAAATGTAACCAAGAAATTGCATTTTCATGGGTGGATTCATGGGTGGATTTCACAGGCGTAATTCCGTTACAGTGACATTCGTTTGTCTTAAGGTAATTTCAGAGGTTAAAATAGATCATTTCTGGCAAAAAGATGTACCAAATTCAAGTTTGTAACTTGAATGATAAGTTTTTTTTACCAATGAAGAATTTTTTGTGGTAGCTTTTGCAGAAAATCATTACAAAGTTAGTGTTGAATAAAAGACCCCTTTCCGTTATGATTGTATTTTGGTCTCCTGACGCTACAGTGTTATAGATTTGTACCTCTAGTACCCCTGCCAGTTATTAAAGTTGTAAAAACTGTGGAAGTGAAAGGAATTTTAAATATGATTAAGAAAACAGAGCTAAAAATCACTTATATGTCATTCTGTAACAGTGGAATTGCCCATTCACAATGCATTTCCATTCCCACAGATTTCCAATATTCAGGAAGTTTACGAGGCTTTATAGCATTGAAAGTTGAATTATTTGACCTGTTTGTGATTTTAAATTGTTTAAATGTTTCTTGATATTGATGATGTGCAGTTCTTTAGCATGTCACATAATGTAGGTACTTTTTTTTTTTTTTTACTTTGGGTTTTTTCACAATTTAACCATTTTTCTTGAAGTAAAGGAAAAATTCAAAAATGTTGCTATTTTTTACTTCAAATATAGTTATTATTGTCAAATTATTGATTTTTGAAAAGTATTGAAGCTAAAATGTGAATTTTTTGTTGTTCATGTACCGATTTGTGGAAAAGTTGATCCCACTGCTTAAGTTGTGTAATTCCGTTACACACTTTAGTGGACATAGTTTCTAGGATTTTTCTTTCATTTAATTGATGCAATCCTTTTTAATTTCTTGCCTACTAATATAAAGCTGAAAATAAACCAAAATAAAGCTGGAGTTTAGCAATATTTTTTTCAAATTTCACTCTTATTTGTATTTTGGCCATATTTTCATTTATTTTACACATAACAAGTTCAAAAATTGCTTTACAAATATGTCAAATTATGGTTTATATTCAAGTACTAGATAGCCTTGATGTTTGCATTAGCATGTAAGAAAAGTTGAGTGCAAAATAATTGAGTTTTCCTAGTAACTTTCAGAGATGTAATTCCGTTACAAATTTGTGTAATTCCGTTACAGTGGTCTTTTTTCAAAAAAGTGAATTTGTGAACTTATCATTGTGTTGTTTATGCACGTACTTGTTCCAAAATGAAGTTGACAATTTAGGAGTGGGCTATACGTGGGTGAAAAATACTTTTTTTGTCGTTTTATTTTCGGGACAGTTTTTTTGTATTCCATTTGCCCTATCTCAACATGAAATGACAATATTTTTTTCCTGGGGTCTAAGAAAAAAGTGTGCAGGGCCAAAATCCAAGATGGCCGCCGTTTTTCCCTAAAAATCACATTTTCGGCCATAACTTTGTCATTAGTGGGTCTCTTTATTTGGTTTTGGTGTCTAACCCTATGTTTTGGGGGTTAAGGGATCTATTTATGCAGTTAAAAATACTGTAAAATATTCAGATAGTGTTAAGGCATATTTTTGACCATTTTTACAACTTTTTAACCCAATTTTGAACCATGCCCGTAGACCTGAAATTAATGGGTAAATTATATCGGAGAACATTTTTAAAAAGCTAGAGAACAAGTTGAAAGTGAAAAAATAATATTCATAGCCCCCATAACCCTCACAGTTGACATAATTTTCAGCCTGGGGTTATACAAAAAAGTGTGCATGTCCAAAATCCAAGATGGCCGCCCTTTTCCATGAAAAATCACATTTTCCATGAAAAATCACATTTTCAGCCATATCTTTGTCATTTTGTGGTGTTTTTACTTGCTTGTGGTGCCTATCCCCATGTGTTGGGGGTAAACCAATCTGTTATGCATATAAAAATAGTCACAAGCCATCAAATGTTGAGTTAACACCATTTTTTACTACATTTGAATTCATTTTTACCTAAATTAGCATATTTCGTGAGACATGTCTTCAATTTATACGATGTTGCTTAAAACATAAAGCGGATTTCTCCAAAAGAAGTCCCCGGTTCCTGTAACAGGTACAGGCACAATCTGCTGCTCTATAATCCCAGGTGTTCGCTGCCAAATTCCATCTTCGGTACCAGCACGCATCAGGTGATCCACTCGGAAAGTTCCGTCCCCATTATAATCCAGGTACATGTAGAACCCAATATACCATCTATTGGTACCTGTAACCCAATATACCATCTATTGGTACCTGTAGGTCTCTCTCATCCCAGAGGACAGCAAGTGGTTGGTTTAGTCTGAAACATAAGTTGTTTTTCAGAGTGAGACATTCCCTCTGCCTCTTGTGCTCCCATCAATGTTTCCAGTATCTCCTCCTCGCAAGGAAATACCACTGCTTCCTATGCTTGGTAATCATCCCCGAGGAGTACCGTTAGGTTCTCGATCATCTCTTTCTCTGATAATTTGTTGACCTTGTAAAGGTCCCTGCGCCCTGCGGACATCTGCATCACGTTGATGTGTGAATCTCTGGTACTGAATCTCCTGCCTCAAGAACGTCTTCAGCTCAGGCGATTTCTCAGCTATTTGTACTATAAAGGCACCCCCCCTCCCCCCCCCAAAAAAAAGACAAGCTTTATTAGGAATGACAAAGTGCCAAATTCTCTGAAAATTAACCTACGCTTTAGCCTTGTGTTGAAGTGTAGTTAATGATAGGGGTGGGCTTTACGTGGGTGAAAAATACTCTCTTTTTTTTTGGCATTTTATTGCCCAAGAGGTAGAGGGAATGTCTCACTCTGAAAAAGAATGTATGTTTCAGCCTAACCAACCACTTGCTGTCATCTGGGATGAGAGAGACCTGTACCAAAAGATGGTATATTGGGTTCTACCTGGATGATAATGGGGACGGAACTTTCCGAGTGGATCACCTGATGCGTGCTGGTACTAACTTAGCTGGTACCGGAGATGAAATTTGGCAGTGGCCACCTGGGACTGATGACATCCAGGACACTATTGAGCAGCAGATTGTGCCTATGACCGTTTCAGGAACTGGGGACTTCCTTAGGAGAAAGCTGCATTATGTTTTAAGCAACATCATAGAAATTGAAGACATGTTTCTCGAAATATGCTAATTTAGGTAAAAAGGGAGTTCAAATGTAGTCAAAAATGGTGTTAACTCAACATTTGATGACTTGTGACTCTTTTTTAGATGCATAACAGATTGCTTGACCCCCAAAACATGGGGTTAGACACCACAAGCAGAAAAAAACACAACAAAATGACAAAGTTATGGCTGAAAATGTGATTTTCAAGGAAAACGGTGGCCATTTTGGATATTGGCCCTGCACACTTTTTTCTATAACCCCAGGCCGAAAATGTTGTCAAGTGTGAGGGTTATGAATATTATTTTGTCACTTTCAACTTGTTCTCTAGCTTTTTAAAAATGTTCTCCAATGTAATTTACCCACTAATTTCAGGTCTACGGGCATGGTTCAAAATTGGGTAAAAAAGGGGTAAAAATGGTCAAAAATATGCCTTAACACAATATCTGAATATTTTACAGTATTTTTAACTGCATAAATAGATCCCTTAACCCCCAAAACATAGGGTTAGACACCAAAATCAAATAAAGAGACCCACTAATGACAAAGTTATGACCAAAAATATGATTTTTTAGGAAAACGGTGGCCATCTTGGATTTTGGCCCTGCACACTTTTTTCTGCGACCCCAGGCAAAAAATTTTGTCATTTCATGTTGAGATAGGGCAAATGGAATACAAAAAAACTGTCCCGAAAATAAAACGAGAAATGACCCATTTATAGCCCACTCCTATTGACATTATCAAGATACAAAAAATACATAAAATCAGTTTCAAAGTGTCTTATATTTCAGAGAAACTCAACGCAAACTTGTAGCAAAAAAAAAACTCCATTCTCCGGTAATTCCGTTACGGTCACACATATTGGTCTAGTGTGCAACAACACATGGAAGATATAAAACCATTTCCCTATCATGTTGTAGCCTGGTTACCCGTACAACTTATATAAGTATCAAAATTTACTTAAGTCATGAGAATATTGCGCAGGGAATGAAATAATGAGCAAAAAACGTCTCTGAATGTAATTCCGTTATGGTGGAATTGCCCAGATGCACACACAGACAGACGGACATACAACCCATACACATACATGACTCAGGTAACTTTGAGATGGAAACATTATCAACTGACCCTATTCATATAATTATAGCATGAGCAATGCCCAAGCATACCTACAAAAAATATCTTACACTATTTGATTATGTCTACTGTGTTATGTCAATGGGAATCCAGTAGGTAGTGTCACGGCGTTACACAAAACGTAACGCCGTGACCAAATTGATATTGATTATATTAATAAGTGGTAAAAGATAATGCTGCTATTCAGCATGCATATTATAGCCCTATGGGCTAATACAGAGAAAACAAAAAATTATTTCATTCCCATTCATATTTTTCCAGAAATATTGAAAATTTATGTTTTTAGTGTAACGCCGTGACATATTAATGATTGTAAATGAGACAGTCACTGAAGCGGAACGAAGAGCGAAAATGACGAAATTGATATTTATCTGAAAAATTGAAGCAATGATCCTATCAACACCGAAATCAAATTTTATGAAAACTCCTTTTCGCAGTTCTTTTATGCTTAATATTTAATTGAATGTTTTGTGAAAATAACTGAACATTAATTTATGCTATATATTAACAATAAAATAATAGTTTACAATTTTTTTTTTTTTAAACAAAATACATTTTTGTAAAGTTCAATCTTTTAGCTTTCATTTGATACCAAATTTGTTATGGTACAACGAATTTGAAAAATCAGTGGTTATGTCAATGTTTGCTTGGAATTGCCCATGAGTCAACAATGACTCAAATTTATAGGGTGTGTTGAGGGATGTATAAGGAATGCAAAACATGTGAAAAAACAACAATTTGTCTATTCATTCGCGTTACGCGCGCAAATACGCGCACGCGCAAAAAATTTTGAAACGCTTAAAATTGTCTGAAACATATAGTAAATTACTCGGGTAAGGGTTTTGAACATTTTTTGACTTTTTGTTTCATTTGACGAACGCGTACGTGCACGTCTCCGAGTGTAAGCGCATGCGCATGAGCTTGAAAGATGACGATTGACCTGATCAATATTGATGCGAAATTTGAAGTGAAATTGATGATGCATGACTGAAATATGATGATTATTGAAATTTGACAAAATGGCGTCCTGATGACGTCACAGTGATCTGACGACATTAAAAAGAGTTTCTTGCACTAATTCAGATGATGATCTATCATCATGTGAAATTTCATGACGATTGATTCATCTGATATTGAGATATGCGACGAACAAAATCAAAGGAATAATAAATACAAATTCTAACGAAATCAATAGGTTATAAATATGTATATGTATATAATGGATGATATAACCAAGATGCTATTAAATGATCGTCCGCATGACACAAATTTGCAGCATAGCGCCCTCTATTGATCAAAAAATGTTTTAGGACATAACTGAAATTCTTATCTATTTCAGAAGTTAGTTCATGGAACCATCAAATATTAAAACCAAAATACATACTTAAATGAAACAATGAAATATGAGACCTTTGACATCTGACCTTTGACCTTGTTTCTCAAAATAACGTACAAATGTTAAATTTTCTGTCTGCACAGTGCATATTTGCAAGTGATTTGTTTCATGTAACATGATTTCAGTGTTAGTAAATGTTTGTGTTTGAATTGGTAATTATCCGAGTGACCTTTGACCTGTGCCCCAAACATTTTCAGAAAATTGTCTTTTACCTACAGTACTCTTTCTAACATTGATTCTGGAACTTAATTGTGAGAACAAAAAACAACAATATTTTGACCCGTTGACCTTTGACCTCCCATGATCCCATTCCCTAATCAGGTCATATACTTCACTGGACGCATACCAGTATTATTATCATGTTATCCTTCAAGGATTCTCAAACTATCTTGAGAATAATATATTTTTTGCATATTTATTAGCTATGTGACCTTTGACCTTTGACCTCATGGACCAAAATCATATCCAATAATCCGTACCTCTGAATACATGGATTGTTCAAAGTTTGAACAAAATCCATCCAACGATTCTTGAGATATTGCAAAAAAAAGAACACTGATATACAGATGCACATACAGACAGACAGACGGACGTACAACCCCTACACATATATGACTCTGGTAACTTTGAGATGGAAACATTATCAACTGATCCTATTAATATAATTATAGCATGAGCAATGCCGGAGCATACCTAAAAAAATATCTTACATTATTTGATTATGTCTACTGTATTATGTCAATGGAGATCCAGGAGGTAGCGTCACGGCGTTACATAAAACCTAACGCCGTGACCAAATTGATATTGATTAGATTAATAAGTGGTAAAAGATAATGCTGCTATTCAGCATCCATATTATAGCCCTATAGGCTAATACACAGGAAACAAAAAATAATTTCATTCCCATTCATATTTTTCCAGAAATATTAAAAATATCTGTTTTTAGTGTAACGCCGTGACATATTGATGACTGTAAATGAGACAGTCACTGAAGCGGAACGAAGAGCGAAAATGACGAAATTGATATTTATCTGAAAAATTGAAGCAATGATCCTATCAACACTGAAAGAAAATTTTATGAAAACTCATTTTCGCAGTTCTTTTATGCTTAATATTTACAAGAATATTTTGTGAAAATAATTGAAAATTAATTTATGCTATATAATTACAATAAAATAATAGTTTACAATAATATTGTTTTTAAACAAAATGCATTTCTGGAAAGTTCAATCTTTTAGCTTTTATTTGATACCAAATTTGTTATGGTACAACGAATTTGAAAAATCAGTGGTTATGTCAATGTTTGCTTGGAATTGCCCTGTACACATAAAGGCCAGATTTTTTTTTTTTTAAGAGAGCCAGCTACTGTTCAAGACCTGTATAACATCATTGCAGTGCTAATTACACAGTAGGGCTAGGCATTATGCAGTGCTACGGTCTTGAAAGTGCAATGCCCTAAGCACGTACATGTACGTGGTACGCACAGGCGGGCGAGAGCGAGAGCACGTACATGTACATGGTACGCAGTCAAGTGGTTAATGATGGCTTTTAGAGGTAACCCTATTGTAAACCAAAATATGTACATTTCATATGTACATTTCTGATTTTTGGCAAAATTGCCTTATGACTACGAAGATAGATGAATAATGTAAAAAGCCATCATTAATTTGTTTGTATAGCATATATCTATCTTTAAAATGTAGAATGTATACGTCTCTATACCTCTGAGGAGATATGTTTTGAATGTTGACTTGCTAAAAGTCTAAAATGTTATTTTTCTCTATATTATTGATGTTTAAAGTCCAATTGTCTTTTATTTAGTTTTGTTAGATTCCCCATAAATAAGCTTTCCATAATTGTATGGTTTGTAGGGGGTAGCTTCAATGGTTAGAAAGATATTCCCGATATAGTAAAAGTGTGCAAAAACATAAAATAATACCCCACTGGGCCTCTTAATATGACAAAAAGTGTGCAACAGTTGATATGGGCAGCTGCATCTTAGCAGCCAATTGACCTAAGGGCAACAAATCTCTGAAACTTCCATCAGACAATTGGGATAACATTTGGTGCAAATTTTAGAAAAATAGAAGGGGGTTGGGTGACAAAGAATCAGAAAATGTTTTGGTTTGATATGGACTGACCAAGCTACATACCTAATAGAAGATGCTCATCTGCTATTCTGCGCAGCTTTGCCCTCACCAATGCTTCCCCGAGGACAGACCTCTCCTCAGCCTCTCCCACAGTGTCATGCCAGTCTCGTAGCATCTGCAGTGTCCCTTCACTAGTCACTCGATGGTACCGCATATTGGTCTCGATGTAGTTTTCAATCTTCCCCTGGCAGAATCCGAGCATATTGCCCAAGGCTTCAATCTTGGCATTGTCAGTGACATTCTCAGCAATACCAAGCAGGATATCATCAAAACTGGGGTAAATGTTAAAAGAAATTAAGACTTTGCATAAAATTGGACATCAACAATTTTGTTTAATATGAATACAATAATTGTTATACAAACAATAATGTGTCCTTGCCGAAGCAGTGATATTTTAATTTTTAATTAAAATAATATTTTAATTTTTAATTAAAATAATATACAATTTAATGGACTTTCAAACACACAAATTGTCTGATAATACTGGAGAAAATGGGTCGTCAAAATCTTTCGAGAATTATCCGAGAATGGGCCGATTATCAGAACCATCCCTTTCAGATCCAATCTCGGAGGCCGTGACCGTCGCCCCCCCAGGATTTGTTCCCGTTCTCAGATCGGAAAACATCATTATAAAACTGTTAATACTAATACTTCAACTGCTACAACTACAACAACTTCTACCCAACAACAGAAATTCTATAGTAATGCAATTGAAGTGTATCCCGGACATAAAAAACAACAACGATGATGATAATGCTGAATATGATTGTGTTGATGATCATGGTTGGACTGATTAGGAGAATGTGAATTACACGGGGGGGGGGGGGGGGGGGGGGGTGACCGCCTTACATATTTCTTGGTTTTGTTTTTAGTTGTTTTTGACAAAGTATTGGGGGATGCTTGCCCCCTCCCCCTACCACCCGTAGCTTCGCCACTAGTGATGATGGTGATGACGATATTGGATATGATGGTGATGATGCTGCTGATGGTGATGATGCTGCTGATGATGGTGATGATGATGATGATGATTCTAATGATAAAGGTGATGTGATGATGATGATGATGATGATGATGATGATTCTAATGATAAAGGTGATGTGATGATGATGATGATCGTGCAGCGCTGCATAAATAATGGGCATGGTTGACACACGTCGAAATTTGTGAAATTCTGGGTTCGTTTGACGGTCGGAAATTGAACAGAACTGCTGGTCATTATTGCTAGTCATTTGAAGAATATCGCTGACACGAAATTACGGACAGCGGTACGTATGTTCACACCGATCTGCTAATCGCTAGCACATTCAAAAAGTTATGATCTACACAATTAAAAAAAACAGTTTCTTATTCTTACATAATTGCATGGCAGTTGAAAGCTAAAAAATTGAACTGAACGACAGAACTTGGCTGCGGAGAATGTTAAAGTTAAAAATTACCAGTACGTGCAGTACATACATTATATACAGCCATACAGCTGTGTACAGCTTAGTCGTATTTCCGGGATATTGATTGAAGTTAGCACACGATTGACGTTACACTGACACGAAATAGCGTGTGTAATACACATGGTCTGCAAATTGGCTATCTTAGCTAGCTAACTTCAGTCACCAATCCTCCCCTATGTACAGTTTATCTCTTGGCACTTGCGATCGCGCGTTGACTTTCAGTTTCACAAAAATCACAGTTAATTAGGGATATTTAGCGCATTTTTAAGAGATTTTGCTCTGATTGGCATTCACATCCCATGCAATCATGTAAGTAGCTGAATAACAACATGTCTTTTTTTCGTAACTTTTTTAATGTCTATACGCCCCTGCTAGACGAGCAGAAAACCATTTGCTGTCCCGCCGAGACAAGTGGCCTGCGCGAGGCACATATTTTGAGCAATAATGATCAAACGATCAAATTCTAGGTCTAATTTACTTCGGGAAAATTTACATTCTTGCAAAAATCAGTTCTTTCTGGATAGTCAGTAACTATTTTCCCATAAAGATTGGTATGTTCATCCACCAACATCAAAATGTGTAATATTATTGGCATATAAAATGAAAAAGATAAGCCTTAAACAAGTGCATTTTTGCCGAGCTAAATGAAATTGAAACTAGATGGATCTGCCTCCGCCATTGCGTGATTTATATCAAGCCCAAAAACTCAACATGCACTGAATTAATTCTTCAACTCAATTTTAATACTTCAAAATTAGAAAATACAAATACAATGTAGGTACCAAGTTTGATGGTAATTTGTCAACTGGTAATTATAAGCTATTTTGGCATAATGAGTCATGTGACCTTGACCTCTGACCTCATGACCCCAAAATCTGATGGCTACAATGGCTTCCTGGGAAACATTCAGGTACCAAGTTTGATTGAAATATGACATTCAGTTCTTGAGATTTTGCAATTATAAGCTAATTTAGCATGTGGGCAATTCCACGAGATGTACCCCTTGAACCTCCAAAATTAAAACATTACAAATGCCATTTTTTGACCTATTTTATCAAAGAGTATCTAATGTGGTTTATAATTCTGTAAAGATTGATGTTTTATATGATTGGGGTGATATTGAAAATTTATAGCGAAAAATAGGCACTTTCTTACTGATTTAGCGATATTTTCTGCCCAAATTTAGACAATATTATATAGCAAAATAAATCCATTCAAGTAGTGATTAATCACTTTCTTCTTGCATTTTTGTGCAGCTGAGCTGTCACTGTTTACATAACAAAACCAGTTTAGGTCTTTCATATGGTGATTTCTGGTACAGTCAAACCTGTCTATAGCGGCCACTCAAGGGAAACTTCAAAAGTGGCCGCTATAGACAGGTGGCCACTATAGACAGGTTGGCGGCCATTTTGTTTTTTTAAGCACGTGTGTTTATGATATAAACATCAATACCATTACCACATGTAGCCCACACATGAACATAATTATAAACAACATTTACATGCATATGAAATAAAAGAACAGAACCTTGGAAACTTGTCTTATTTTTTTAGTACATTTGTGTGATTAGTGTTGAGAAAATAATGAAAAGTTTCATTATATGTAAACCTTCCGAAATAAATCTACCATCGTCGTCTGTTTGGCGGACTGTCGTTCGTTGTTGTCGAAGAAACAACTCTCGATCTCGAGCTCCCGATATGATGATGCAATGCGCGCGCGATCATGTGAATATTTTTATTCTTTGCCTGAACAAAATGATGTTACGTAAAAAAAATATTTTTGATTGAAAAAACAAGTTCTAGAAAATACGACGATGAGAGCAAAAATGTATAAGTGTAGGAAAATATTTCATATCAAACTTCATTGATAAGTTTTTTCATTAAATAAAATGTTTCGCAAAGACAACACAAACATTTAAATGTACGAGGCTATACAAACCGGTTTAGATCCGATCCGGTCCGATCCGGTCCGATCCCCAATGCGGTGAAAGTGTGTGCATTGTGCATGCATGTACGTGTGTTACATGCATGATCAAAGTCCCTGTCGCCGCAGCTCAGCGCAGCGGTAGCGCGCGGGTCAGCGGCCAGAGCATGCAGCTAGCACTCATCGATCGATAAAAGATCACAACCACGGGGCTTACAATGCGTGCATGAACAATAACACGGATGTTCAGCCAGGGCTATGAGCGCGCGCTAATCCGTCTCATGTGCGTAGCTCAGCTGAAAGCTAGCTAGCGATCGCTTCACGATCACGGAAACAATGAGTGAGTAAAAATAGACCAGTCGGCGGACGAGGTAAACAAAACAAACGGCCATTTTAGGCTTTTAAACTTGACATTCATTATTGAGGCGGCACTTTTCAAAAGCTACAGGGACAGGGTAGTTCTTCAGCCCTAGAGTAGACTATGGTTATATTGTTCGCTAAGCTTATGCTGCCAGCTCGCTTTCACGGCAAAGTATACCAGCTTCGCATCGGAAAATATCAAACTAGCATGCCCGCAGTTACGGCCAAACCGAACATTGATGGCCGCTACAGACGGTAAAAAAATGAGTTTGGGAAGCCAAAACAGTGGCCGCTGGCCGCGTTAGGCAGGTGGCCGCTATAGACAGTGTTTATAACACTGTATTTTCCTCGGGGGGAATTCTATGTGGCCGCTAACGGCAGGTGGCCGCTATAGACAGGTGGCCGCTAGTACAGGTTTGACTGTAGATCACTAAAGTTCTGATGTTTTTGTAAAGCAAGTCCGTAACACCCGTAACGCTTGTAAGATATAAGTTACCATAGCAACTAAGCCTGAGTCATGTCGGATATATTCGGAACCAGGTCCCGATAAACTTTTACCGGTCGGGAACCGGTATCCTGATAAATTTTTACCGTCGAAACTCGGACCCGTAAAATCACGCAATCGTGAAAGCATCGGCAAAAATGCACTGTTTGGGGTTTATATTGCTCCTTTTATATGCAAATAACATTACAAATATTGACACTTTTATGGATTTACATATCAATCTTTACGGGAAAATAGTTGCAGACTATCCAGAATTAACTCACGTTTCGCAGGAAAAATATTTTTTCCGAAGTAAATTGGACCAAGAAATCAATCGTTTGTTCAGCATCGCACCAAGCTGAAACAAGCCGCTAGAATCGAAGGTTGAAGTTAGCAGCAAGTTTTCGGGTCCCGATATCGCGAGAAGATCGCGCGTGTATGCTATATGATATGCTAGCTAACTTCAGTTCCCCGGCGTGCGAGCTAGCCGCACCAGGCTAACTTCAGTCGGCCAGCTAGCATCGCGGTGCACCGCGCTACGATAGAAATTTCCCGATAATTTGCACAGTTTTTTTTCATTGTTTGGGGCTCATTTTTTGTTATGTTCAGCTTTCAAACGCCATAGAATCATGTAAGTAGAATATCAAAACATTTTAAAATGGTATAAATTTCCCAAATACGTATTTTCAGCTACTTTTTGAATGCACTGCCTCATCAGTTCGATCATACATACTACCCCGTAAGTGTCGGCCTAACTTTGTGTGAACATTCGTAGGCAATAGCGTTTAAATGACTAGCAATTATGCGCTTCCTGTTCAATTTCTGACTGTCAAACGAAGTAACGAACCAAGACTTTCTCGAAAATAACCACTCTTTAAAGTAAATGATATCGATTGCCCCGTTTTTATTTGAATTCCGCTACATTAAGTGATAATCTTAATTTCTTTGTTAACATTTTATTTTTATTTTTATTTTTTTTTCGGGGCACCGTTTCCGATATAACGAAACCGGGTCCCGATTGAAACGGTCGGTAACCGGTGTGATCGACCGAACCGACTCAGCCTTAATAGCAACCAAATACAGAGAGCAAGAAACTTAATATTAAGAAAGCTGTGTTTACACAATGATGTGAACTGCTTGATGTAAAATGAAAGTTCAATCTATAATAAATTTGAAATAAATCTATATCAAAAAAAATGTAACACCCGTAACGAGTGCTTGGGCTGGCAAAGTTTGAGCTATTTATAGTGGTCAAAGTACCTTTAAATTAATGTGGGAACATTTGGATTCATGTTTTAAATGTCAATAATACACTTGATAGGGAAAAGAATGCTACATTTAGAAAAAAACTTGATATTTTTATCTAGTTCAGGGGGGGACAAATGTAACACCCGTAACGTTTTAAGCTTCGATAGATCATAGCACACAGAAACACTGACTTAGCATCACACATTTTGAATTTTATTTGCTTTGCAACAATATGAATAAGCTGGACATAAAATGGCTCTTCAGTTAAAAGTCTATTCACAGAAATGTTGTCATTGAAGAAATGTAACACCCGTAACAATATTGTTACGGGTGTTACAAAGAATACAATAAATGGGCATTTTGTCGAAAATATTGAAATATATTACTTTTAAGGCCCGATATTCAATTGAATATTGGACGAGAAAGTACAAATACTAAGTAAGCAGCTTTAAATGAAGATAATAAAGAGAGGTTTAGACAAGATAGGTAGGATAAATGAAAGGAAAATAAGGGTGGAAAGAGTGACATTTTCCTGGTGGTCAGGCTTCACATTGGTAAAATGTATTGCATGAATATTTGAATTTGTTGGGGTATAAGACATCATTTTTGCATTTATTTGGGAACATATGTTTGTGAATGTGCACAGTGGGGGTGTATCTTCAAAACATTTTTGTAAAAAGGCTTGTAAGGCTTCACAATTGTGAAGGCCACGAGGTGGATTTTTAAAATAAATTTATAAAATCATAAAAAAGAGATTTTTTCATCAATGTATACCCAAATTTTTAAAAATTGTGGTTGTATTTTACAGGCAAATTTGTACCTTTTTTTGTTTTTTAAAAGGGTTAAATTTGTTGGAAATGTTCTTAAAATGCCAGGAATAGTGCACATTTTTACTCCATTAATAATCATAAATGTACTTTCAATTTACGTTATAAGATGATTTGTGCTCAAATTGGTAATTTTCTTGAAATGGTAACGGTTTTAAACTACTAGATGCTTACTGTTCTAAGGTCTCATGATATCGTATTAATACAACTTAAATGTACTTGAAGACCATTTTCACTTTTCTATTTCATAAATTTTCATGTAACTTAAAACGCTTCCATGAAATAACACTTTTGAAGTGGGGTCCAACATTTCATTTCACACAGCGTAACACCCGTAACGAAAAATGTAACACCCGTAACGTTCATCTTGATGACATAATTTATGTTCAGAGTGTTTTAGATACAATCAGTTTATTCTACATTATTATTAACCATGGCATACACTACCTTTCTTCCCCAATGACACCATTCTAATCCCTCAAACTTCAGACTTTTTGAAGTAAAGTTGTTTTCCAAAAAAAATGTAGTTTTGTGCCGTAACGGTGATACAATGCATTATAATTTCAATGTTAATAAGGGCTGTTGTTGCTAATAACTATTTGTATTTAGTGTGTATGCTCTTCTACCCCATGGGTGTATTTAATTTGATATACTCCTTACAGTTTTTTCCTGGGAAGGGTTTATATGGCCCAAAGTCAGTCTAAAACGTAACACCCGTAACGTGGAATCGCCCATATATATTGTGCCCTGCAACCTTTGACCTTATGACCCCAAAATCTAACCACTTATTAGTCACCTCAAGATACATACAGTATGGTGCAAATCCATTAATCACTTCTTAAGATAACGCGATCAATAGCTATTTTTGCATATATGAGCCCTGTGACCTTTGACCTTTGACCTCATGACCCCAAAATCTAACCACTTATTAGTCACCTCAAGATACATACAGTACAGTGAAAAAAATACACGGGGGCGGCGGGCGAATTCGCCCCCGAAATGCCCAAATTCGCCCCCCGAAAAAAAAAAAAAAAAAAAAATGATTTTCAGGATTTTTTGTGGGATTTTCTGTTTGGATTGTGATCAAATGCTTATAAAATGATAACTTACAGCATTATAGCTTATTAGTAGCCCCTGAAATTCGAAAAAGAGCCTGGATATTTGTAGCCCCCGAAAGTTGGAAAAGTAGCCCCCGAAAATGGAGCCCCCGAAATAAAAATACTAATTTTTTCGCCGATACAGTATGGTGCAAATCCATTAATCACTTCTTAAGATAACGCGATCACAAGCTATTTTTGCATGTATAATGTGCCCTGTGACCCTTGACCTTTGGCACCCCAGGATAAATACATGAAGCAAGTTTGGTGAGAATCCGTCAATCGGTTCTTGAGATATTGCGATCACGAGAACGGAATGTACCTACGTACGGACGGACGGATGGACGGACAACCCGAAAACATAATGCCTTACTATTTTTAGCGTAATGTCTGTAACGTTTTCCATCAAAAGTTTGTATAACTAACACAAATTTCCTTCAAATAAACTGTAAATTCATTTTCTACGTTAGAATTATATGTCCTTCCTATAGTGAAAACCAAATAAATATAACAATTTTCTGTTTTCTCAGAAATTGCGTTACGGACATTAATGTACATTTTGTGTTACGGACATGACATAGCATACTATCATTGAAAATAGAAACAAATCTCTAAGGGACATTGTGTTTGATGAATACTTGAATGAACATTTATATCAAATGTGAATGTTGGTTTTTATTTAATGATTAATTGTGCTGATAAGGGATGAAATAAAGTGTAAAATTAAGGTCATTTTAAAATATCTATGTCACATCTACGAGACAAAAGGCCTTCATCTGGAGTGGCATTTTTTTGCCACTTCTCACGGAAAGGGAGCCGTGGATGGAATAGGAGGGACAGTAAAGAGAGTGGTAACAAGTGCAGTGAATAGCAGGAGATGGATAGTTGACAGTGCCACTACATTTGTAGCAGCAGCCAAGGAGAGATGTGCAACTGAGTCAAAGTGAATGTAGTCTTTGCAATAGCCTTGAGGATCTTTGGAAAGATGTTTGTCCACTCAAAGGTACACAATCTGTACACTGGCTACAACCACCAGTAAATGTGGCATTGAATACATGCCCTACACTGCTGCAGATGACCAGACAAAGCAAGTTCATTACTTTGAAAAATCTGAAAGTGGAAGCAAAATCAGGGATGACCTTGACACAGGACCTGGAGATGATCTTCGTCATTCAGCAAGCGAATTAATTTCATCTTCCAGCATACAAGTGGGAAGTTTCCTTCATGTAG
This sequence comes from Echinarachnius parma, assembly GCA_037951105.1. NCBI lineage: Eukaryota > Metazoa > Echinodermata > Echinoidea > Clypeasteroida > Echinarachniidae > Echinarachnius > Echinarachnius parma. The sequence continues at coordinate 20,186 of JBAMJV010006881.1, read as the reverse complement.
ATTTCTTGACAAAGAAGTCTTGCAAGCAAGTTGTCTCCCAAGTAACTGATATGCAACATGATGGCTATGCAGTCAAGTTTCTCAGAAAACAAGGAGAGTCCTTTTCTTACAGCAATGAAGAGGAGTACTAGACTTCCCAAGAATGGACAATAGGGGAAGATTTCATTTCAATGTTGATGTGTAAGCATAATAAAGAACAACGTGAACAGAGCAAGAGAATAGAAAAAATAACTTAAATGAATTTGGAACTTTGAAAAACAATACTAAGTCTAATAGTCTATAAATAAGCAAAAGGCCATCTTCTAAAGTAACTTACTAGTAACAAATATCTAGCATTGGACTACCATAATGTAAGAAAAGGTTAAGAAATGCATACAACTATGATATTATTGGAAATAATATCGCTAGTGATATTCGTTTGTCTCGCAATGTATGGTCAACAAGGAATCTAAAAGATCACAACGTTTCGTGCGCCGCTGCAACACTTTGTCAGGTGTAATATTAATAGAAAATGTATACAGAACACAGCTGACAGGTAAACCAGTAATACAAAAAAAAAAAACAGTAATACAAAAAAAAATGCTATACACGATCAAGTACAATGTCAGATGCCCCTGTATGACAATAATCGGTATTTAATATGACACTATAAACTGTACACCCAACCACATACATACATGCTCTTTGTCAGTTATGGATTGATCCATGTATAATATTCTTAGCTGTTATTTTCTTCATTTAGAGTTAAATGTATTTTAGTAGAAGCTCTTTTGATGTTATACTTATTACTTTAGTTGCGGAAGCAATTTTTGCAGAAGAATATCAATGTTGACAAAGAATACAGTTCTTTGGCAAGAAATGTTTGTTAGGTTGAGTAAAATCAGTGTGCTTGTAGCATTGACATTCATTATTTAGGCGGCACTTTTTCAAAGCTAAAGGGTAGATGTACAGCCCTAGACTATGGGCATATTAAGCAAATAATAACAGTTGGTGAAGGTGATAGTTTGCCATCGCCTGAAACCAAAAGGTTTCAGGCGATTCCATTAAAACAGTTCAAAAGTCAACGGTAACTCCATGCTTTCACTCTTCAAGCAAAAAAGTGTCGATTTCAGCTTCGTTAAAGATCTCAAATCTTACGTTATCCGCGGCCGCCATTTTATAGTCTAGCTAGAGCAACAAGCAATAACAGCAAACGGTGTATGTACGATACGTATACAGTGCATAGCGTATGCATGCAGTACTCGTACCGTATGCACAACGTATAAAATTTAATTTGTAATTCGCGCCACATCACCGCGGTACCTGGTGGTCGTCTGCTGCGTTGAAGATGGTACACAGTGCAACGCACTTTCACCAAGATATATAGTGAGTGCAATGCACTTTCACCCAAGATAGTACAGAGTGTAACAAACTTTTCTTCTCCCATCAATGATGGGCGAAACTATGTTTCATCACATGATTAACTTTTGACCAATCGTAGAGCAAGATTCTTAGTATATGTAGAATATAATGTTCGATAAGCTTGGCTGCAAGTTCGCTTTTCGCGGCAAAGTATACAAGCTTTGCACACAGTAATCTCCACGGCTGACGGCTATGCATCGGAAAATAACAAACTTGCACGCCCGCAGTTACGGGCAAACCGAACATTGATGGCCGCTATCGGCGGTAAAAAAATAAGTTTGGGATGCCGAATCTGTGGCCGCTGGCCGAGTTAGGTAGGTGGCCGCTATAGACAGTGTTTATAACACTGTATTTTCATCTGGGGGAATTTTATGTGGCCGCTAACGCCAGGTGGCCGCTAGTACAGGTTTGACTGTATGTTGCTTTGGTGTTCATTTATTTTCCCAAAATACAATTTTTTGGATCATTTTCCAAATAAAAACACAAACAAATTTTTTTCCGATTGTTGATCCGATCTGTGCATGATCGGAAATCGGCAGATCCGATCCGATCATGGCACGATCGGATCCTGATCGAATTCCGATCTGATGATCGGTTACTGCATTAGAAAACGTATATAAAAGTACAAATGGTGAAAATTCATCTTCATTTTAGCATATCAAAGTTGGTATCATTTAAAAGCTAAAAGTCTGAAGTTCAGATTTTTACTATAGAAATTTGCATAATCTGCATATTTAATGAGTAGGGGACATCTAATTTGCATATTTCAAATATTAGCGTGACCGGGACATTATCAATCAAGCATTAATGTCATATGGAGACTAGTAAAACTAATTACTAGCAATAGTTGACCAAATTTTCAAGATTCAAAATTAATTAAAATAATTAGGGCATGTCCAAAATGCTGTCACATACGTCACAAAAAATTAGCACATTTGTTTATATTTCCGTATGAAACAGTTGATTTTTTTCTTTCATATTCTGTGAAGGTCTAATTTATCTTACTCCTGACCTGCTAGCTAAGTTTTATGAAAAAAACATTTTTTCGTTTTAATTTTATCAGCTACATGTAATTAACACATGTGACCTACCAGACAAAAGTGTGACGTACGGGACATTTTCAGTGTTAATGCAATGGCAAGACAGGTAAAAATGATTTGATTGTGTTTTAACCGCTGATCATCATAAGAATACTTGCTTAGATAATCTCCAGAAGTTCAGAATAAATAGGTCTTCCCTTCAGGAGTCACCTCTAAAAAGAATTACATGTTTTCCATTTCGTACGTCGTGATATAACTATACTTTCATGGAAATATGTCTTGAGGGGGATATTTGAAAAACCTTAAAATTGCCTTTAATTAATTATCTAAAATACTAGACAATCAATTTGAGTAGGGAAACTGCATATTATTACTTTTTCTTCTGAACAGTCCCATGTGTAGGATTTCATGTAAGTTGCCACATTTTTTATGATTCTGTTTAATTTACTCATATACAATGTATCTCTTTTTGGGCAAATTAAAAAGTAATTCACATCAGAAGAATGTAACCTACACATTTTGAAGCAAAATAAAATAATTATTCTTAAAAATTAATTAGGAATTCATTAGCTTAATTAACAAAAATTATCGTCCCTCAGAGCTTCACTTTTTAAAAGTTTGATTACAAATTTTAATTGAAGTGTTTTTAATTTCTAAGCCATCAGAATATTCGATTTATACAATAAGAACAAATAAATTGCAAAATAGAATGAAAGATTTTGAAATAAATATAGAAAAAAGACAAATAAAACTTGAGTTTTAGTGAAGAAAAAATGTCCCATACCTATTTTCTTTCATGTATTATCATGAGAAAAATAGTCATGAATGATTTTTTTTGTACTATCTAGAGTGTTTACTGAATGCATATATTAGGAAGAATTTATTATCAGCCCTGTATATTCAGAGTTTCCATGATACACAATTTTCTGAAAAAGTAAAAATTTCTCTGGTCCCATACATCACGCTGCATATTTCAATGAGCGATTTTAATAATTTTGTTTGCATTTTACGATGGGACTACAAGTAGCTTTTCAAAGCACCGAAAAGATTCCAAATCATAGCTCCTTCCTCTTAATAATATTCAATTGAAGCTGTGAAATGTCCCGTACGTCACAAGTCAAATAGCTTAGACCTGCCCTTGTTCGTCACCAGTCTCCCACGCATAATTTCACAGATATCTCAACCAATTTGTCCAATGTTCATCTAGAACAGAACCCATACAAATTTCAAGGTCAAAAGAGAAAAAGAGAAAGAGAAATTCTTATGACTGTTTTTTTTTTTTACCACTGTGTAGAAAATATGGGCAAATAAGTGGTTTAAGCGAAGCCACAGTGACTAAAATCCCTACATAAACCATGCATCGCACTGTGCGGAGAGCGTACAGTGCGCTCGTTACTACGACTAGGTGTGTCCCTCATTACATGTAGCATAATATGAACTTGAGCAGAAGTCTCTTCCCCTCTCCCAATTATACTCGGTTGCAGACGAGCGCGCGATAGGCTTATTAAAGGGTACCACCACCCAAAAATAATATTCTTATAAATGAAAGGTAACATCATTAGTAGTCCATTCTATCAACAAGTTCAGAAAATATGTTTCCAGAAAAAAATATATAATTGGAAAATGCTTCACCTCTCTAAAGCATGCGTTCATGGGTCTGCATGTGAGAAGACTACCTTTCTCCAGAGCGAACAAATCATTTGGGATTCTATTGTCTCCAAACGTACGCGTGAATAGAATTGGTGCACTTGATTTGGTTCATTTTATTTTCAACATAATCACATAATACAAAATTATTATCTATAATACAGAATAATACAGAAAGAATTACATTAATTGAATACTGTAAATAAGCATGTAGATTGATTAATATAATAATACAATTTATAATATTAATGGATATAATATATAATAAGCATCTTTCAAAACAGTAAAATCAACATTTTAATATTAACATCGGTGATTATGTACGGGACCACCATAGTAAGCGGAGCTTGAGGAAATGATGGTCCCTGAAAAATACTATAATACGTTACAAACTATACAAAGAGAAAAAAGAAGAAAAAAAGAACTAGGGGACAAAGATGGAATGAGATGTTGGGTGCGGATGAATATGGAAGTGAAAGTGCTGTACGTAGATGGATGGAATGTATGTAGATGCAACTTAATTGGGTAGCAACAAATTAATTTCATATATACGTATTATATCATAAAAGAGTCTAAGATCATTAATATTACGACCAGTATCAATGAGAACATTGCTTAGGTACAATCAGAGTTAGGATAATTTATACAATTTAATTAATTTCTTTTTCATTGCCATTCTAAACGATAGCACTGAAGGACGATTTTTAATATCATTTGAAAGAGGATTCCACATGTCGGGACCAGCATGTCTAATTGACTTATGGGTTATTGTTAAGGTAGGATTGTATAAATGGTAGTTGGTTGCATTACAATATTTATGAATGTCTCTATTACAGATTTTAAAAATCTAAAAACTGAGAAGGTACTTTTCCTATACTTGCCTTATACATGAATGTTGCAGTTTGTAACGTATAGATATCATGAACCTTTAATGTACATAAACGATACAAAATTGGATCCGTATGTGCTAAATATGTGGAGCCACTGCATATTCGTAGGGCCTTCTTTTGCAAAAGTAAAATCGAATATATTTTTAATTTTGAACAATTCCCCCAAACAACATTACAATAAGAAATTCGAGATAATATAAGTGCCTTATAAAGCATAAAAAGTATATTATATGGGAGAATATGCTTCAATCTATTCAAAATTCCAACACCCCATTTTATTTTAGACACCCTGTAGTGCTGTTGGAATACTTACATCGCTGGTCTAGGGCATATCAAGGGCTTAATGTCAATTGTAGCTTTCATCATCACAACCAAAAAAATACACGGGGGCAAAGGGCGATTCGCCCCCGATACCTTTGGAATCGCCCCCGTGAGCCACGGCACGGGGGCGAAAAAAAAAAAAGATTTATTTATTTATTTATTTATTTATTTTTTTTTTTGGACATCTTTTTGCATGATCGGAAAGTGCCAGAAACGTACCAGACATGGCATAATCGGATAGATCACATCATGATAATCATTTATTAGACCCTTGAGCAGTGAAAACGATGTTAAAAAAAAGAGCCCCCGTGAGCCCCAAAATAGCCCTCGTGAATAATTTCACGAGGGCGTTTTTCTCCCTCAAAATTTTCAAAATCGCCCTCGTGAAAAAAAAAGTATTTTTTTGGTTGCATCATCATACATTTTTTTCACATACAAAATAGTGGCAAGTACAAAAATTGCACACATTGAGCAATAACACTGGTGCTCATAAATATTCATATTCATATTCATGAATATTCAAGCACTTATACTCATTAAATATAGTGCAATTTTCTAACTTAACTAACTTTAACTATTTAACTATTTTCAATTGTGAGCAAAATTTATAACCAATGGCTAGATAATTGCATTGAGTACTGCTGCTCACGAATGTATGAATATTCATTAGCAGCAGTAATTTGCTCAATAAACTTGCAATTTTTACATCTGTAACCAACATTTTTTTGTGAGAAAAAGGTATATGTCGCTGAATGCTACAACAGACAGCAAGCTCTTGTCATGCGATAGACCAGTGCAATAACTTTTGCCAAGGACCGGGCGGCAAAGGTACTGGCTGTAGCGGTGTATCTCTCGTTTTCGCGACCTTATCACTAGCCTGACATGCCAAAGCACTCTCGGATGGATTCTTCAACCATCTTATCCAAGCGAGGCCACCAATACAACTCCCGCAATCGTTGTTTGGTGCGTACGATACCCTGATGAGCAGAATGAGCGGCTGCGATCAAGGTTGAACAACAGGCTGAAGGAACGACAAGCCTGTCTCCTCGGAACAAGCAGTTGTCCAGCACAGCTAGCTCATCTCGAACCATGTAGAATGGTTTCAGCGAATCGTTTTTCAGTGCGGCCTTGGACCATCCTCGCGAAACTTGCGCGATCACCTCTTGCAGAACTTGATCAGAAGCAGTAGCCGCTTGAATCTCTGCTTTTGAAACTGTAGCTTCAGCGAAAACGGCATTGACCATCTGGATTACCACTTCGTGATCATCATCCTCTATGACATCTGCGGTAGGTTGTGGTAATCGCGACAGTGCATCTGCGATGTCCCATTTTGTTGCAGGATGAGCAAGTGACATTTCTGGCTTTGCATACAGGATCATTAGCTTTATGTCCCTTACTGCCACATCTGAAGCACACTGCAGTTGTGTCATTGTTCTGTTTCACATTTTTCTTTGTACTTGGAAATTTCGACTTTGAGCGAGGTTTCTGCTGATGGAGTCGATTAATGCCAGTAGCAGTGGCAGAAGACTCAAGTTCTTTTGCATCCCTGACTGCTGACTCCATTTGTCGTGCAATTGTTACTGCAGATTGTAACGGCAGGGCCGGCTCCGTTAACAACCGTTCACGTATTCGCTCTGAATTAGTCTTTTCCACCAATTGATCACGAACAAACTCGTCCAGCATATCACCAAATGCACAGTTAATTGATAATGCTCGAAGTGCACTTGCATAACTTTCCACTCCTTCGTCATGTCGTTGTCCGTGTTGCCGAAAACGGTATCGTTCAGACACCACATTAATCGCTGGTGTGAAATGTCCTTGTAATCGTTCGACCGCTGCTGCATACGAATCGACATCGTCCGCTCGGCCTTCCACGGCAATCGCAGGCAACATGTGGAATACACGCTGTCTTTCCGGGCCCAAACAGTGTAGTAGCAATGCACGTTTCCGTTCGTCGGCAAACCTTGTAGCTCCACAAGCAAGCACATAGGTCTCGAAAAGTCCTTTCCATTGCTTCCATGGAATAGCTGGAGAACCCGGAGTAGCAAGAAATGATGGCGGAGGTTGCAAACTCGCCATCCTCGTCGCCAAATTATGTTGTATCCTCAGTAGTAAGCATGAAATAAGGATGCATTTTGACACTGGAAATTCAGGTCATCTTGAGATACCTTTATTCTCAAAACTTCTCATAGTCTGCACTCCAGACTCTTGGTTGCTAGTCTCTTTCCAGACTACATGTATATAACATCAACACAACATATACAAAAAAAACCAGGGCTCATTAAAAATAATTTAAAAAGCTTGAGTATAGCTATAACTGTCAATATCATTCTTACAAACATAGTAATATGAACATATAGTTTTGCACTAAAACATAACTATCTTCAGGTATACGTTATAATAAGTTGTTGTTTATAGAAGATTAAATACATAATATATCAATACAATACATCAATTTTAAATATATTCTCGAGATCATACACATCAATACATGGAATGTTCTGTTTTCCAAAACAATCAATATTAATAGAGTATTCCAAATATTTTGTACATAATTGAAATTAAGATGTGCTTGTCTCTTTTTCAAAGTATAAACCAAGACTAAATTAAATTATTATAAATATTTCTTATTAATTTAATATCAATTGAGGCAAACTATAATAAGTAAAAAAAAAAAAAACTAGATGGATCTTCGATTGCGCGCAATCGAAAATTATGCCTCCGCTATCACGCGATTTTAATATCAAGCCCAAATTAACATGCACTGATTTAATTTTTAACAATATTTTTCATATATTTTGAGTCCTGTGACCTTGACCATATGACCCCAACATTTTATGGCTACGTTGACTCTTTATGATACATTCAGGTACCGAGTTTGATTGAAATCTGACATTCAGTTCTTGAAATTTTGCCATTACAAGCCATTTTCGCATACATATTGAGTCCTGTGACCTTGACCTTTGACCGCATGACCCCCCAAATCTAATCAGATCAGTGGCACCCCGATATGTACACTCATACCAAGTTTGAAATTGATCCGTCAACCGGTTCTTGAGATATCGCAAGAACAAGGCTTTTTTACACATACATTGAGTCCTGTGACCTTGACCTTTGACCTCATGAACCCCAAAATCTAATCAGATCATTGCCACCCCAATATCTACACTACTACCAAGTTTGAATTTAATCCGTCAACCAGTTCTTGAGATATCGCGAGAACGAGGCATTTTGTATATATATTGAGTCCTGTGACCTTGACCTTTGACCTCATGACCCCTAAAATCTAATCAGATCATTGTCATCCCAATATGTACACTCATACCAAGTTTGAAATTGATCCGTCAACTGGTTCTTGAGATATCGCGAGAACGAAAACGGGACGTACGGACGGACGGACGGACGGACGGACAACCCGAAAACATAATGCCTCCGGCCACTTCGTTGGCGGAGGCGGAGGCATAAAAACAGAGCAAAATAACAAATCAGCAAGGGGTCGTAGTTCAGCAAAGTGCTGACCCACTTAAAGATCAGCGATCATGAATAGGTATAAGGGAAACAAAGTTGAAAGAGAGAGGGGTGAAAGAAAGAGAGATTGGCCAGAGAAATAAATCGTAAAGTGAGTGAGAAAGTGTCAAGAAGCGGAAAGCGGATTGCAAATGTTTGGCCCGTACGGAACCATGAAATAATACTGGTTCCGTAAGTGGCGGAAAATTAATTGCATTGTTTAAGAATTACACCACCCTTTTCAAAATGTTGGGTATCTATTTGATATCACAGAACGGTACCAAAACGTTTAATTATGTGTTTTTCTTTGCCTGATGGTCCCCTATAAAGGCTCTATGTCATGGAAATCACATTAAAAACATTTTTTAGCCTATCAGGGATAGTTTTTCATGTGGATTCCAATTACAATAATATTTTTTTCAGAGTGTTGTCCCACGTCCATCCCGTTTTGTCCACGGTGGCCGAAACATGGTGTAAACGCAGCATCAGCAGCCCCTTTCCCCCACGGCCCGTCACGGATAACGTGATAGACCGTGAGAAAACTCGGCAGGACCTAACAAAACTTGAATACAGAGGAAAAATTTGCCAAAATCTCACGGCGCACGTTTTGGGCAAACGGGGCCGCCGTGGCCGCCGGGAACATGGTGTAAACGCAGAATTAAGATAAACAAAATAATTGAAAAAATATTTTAAAATCAACAAAACATATTTCGGTTAACCAGTTTACAAATATTTGATGTGTACACTAATACAGATAAATAGAAGTCAACATGTATTTGCATTACATGGCCCCTTTAAGGGCATATGCATGTAAATAAACCATGCTGCATTGCGGAAGTGAAAATCCCAACTACCCTGCCAGTTCATAGTCTGAGAGTTGTACCTTTTCTGAAGATCTGTTCTTGGGCCAGGGTTGGTCTCAACGTCTCCCGCCCTCATGAGGTTGATAGCAGACAGGTAGAGCTTCCACAGATGTTCACTATGATGTTTCACACGGGATGAACAGGGTGATTTTGCAGCAGACATCTACGGAGGAACAAACAAATATACTTGAATCCGTATGCAACTAAATGTCAATTAGAATAGTCGAAATGAGCTGGATATTGCTTTCCATATTGGATTTATGGATGACTGAATCTGCCTCTTAGCCATCAGCTTTGAAGTGAAATGAAAGAGAAGTAAAATTTGGACTTTTCAGCCCTTTTGAGAGGTTATTCACGGTTGAATACAAAAATATTCATCACTTTAAAGTCATACCTGTAAAGTGTCCAAATCCACGAAAATTACTTGGAGCTTCCTCGTTTCTCTTCTACCGTGTTGTTTGGCTTATGGTAAAAGAAGAATAAAATAGGGTTTGATTTTTTCAAATGTCCCTTTAGTATGAAGATAATTATCATTTAAATCTTTTATTTCAATCACGTTAATTAACGCTTTACCTTATGTCGTACCTAAAATATTGGCTTGTGTCCGGCTATATTGCATGTACTGTACGTTCAGCTTCAAGCGCGCGCTAAGCGAAGTCAGAGACTAGAGCCGTACGGCCGTATTCTGAGCGCGCGAAGCTCTGGATGGAATGGAGCGAAGTACGTAATGCAGAGACGTACGTCGTACGCGAGAGAAGTATACCGTGCATATTGTATTGTGTACTATATATTATAAGTTATTACCAACACTAGCACTAGCAAATTTGTTGAAGAAACCGTTTGAGGATCGACAACGAAAATGCGAATGAGAATGGGGCCTGGCAGGAGATCTAGAGGTTCATGCAGGAGAAACTAGATGGATCTTCGACTGCGCGCAGTCGAAAATTATGCCTCCGCTATGACGCAATTTTTAATATCAAGCCCAAAATAACGTGCACTGAATTTTTTTTTTCATATATATATTTTGAGTTCTGTGACCTTGACCATAGACCCCAAACTTTGATGGTTACATTGGCTCCCAAACAAAATTCAGGTACCAAGTTAGATTGAAATCTGACATTCAGTTCTTGAGATTTTGCCATTACAAGCAATTTTTGCATACATATTGAGTCATGTGACCTTGAACTTCATGACCCCCCAAATCTAATCCAATCATTGCCACCCTGATGTGTATGTAACTCATTCCAAGTTTGAAATTGATCCGTCAAACGGTTCTTGAGATATTGCGAGAAGGGTGCTTTTTTGCGTATATATTGAGTCCTGCAACCTTGACCTTTCACCTCATGAACCCCAAAATCTACTCAGATCATTGTCACCCCAATATTTACACTCATACCAAGTTTGAAATTGATCCATCAACCAGTTCTAGAGATATCGCGAGAACAAGGCATTTTTGCACATATATTGAGTCTTGTGACCTTGACCTTTGACCTCATGAACCCCAAAATCTTATCAGATCATTGTCTCTCCAATATATACACTCATACCAAGTTTGAATTTGATCTGTCAACCGGTTCTAGAGATATCGCGAGAACGAGGCATTTTTGAACATATATTGAGTCCTGTGACCTTGACCTTGACCTCATGAACCCCAACATCTAATCAGATCATTGTCACCCCAATATGTACACTCATACCAAGTTTGAAATTGATCCGTTAACCGGTTCTTGAGATATCGCGAGAACGAAAACGGGACGTACGTACGGACGGACGGACGGACGTACGTACGGACGGACGGACAACCCGAAAACATAGTGCCTCCGGCCACTTCGTTGGCGGAGGCATAAAAAAACACAATTTGATCGATAATTGAGATGCAGAGCCGAGTCTGCGTCTGAGAAGCTGGTGAATGAAGACGACACGGTCATGCACGGGCAACTCAGACGGTCCGAGCGCGACTGCCGTGTATCTCAGCGCCGAGGTCCTCGGCCGGGTAAGTACATGTAAAAGCTAGCTATCAGTCACCCTTGCAAGTCAAAGGCCTTAGTATCAGCAATTCAAGTTTGAGTGTAGATCGACAAATCTATCGCTTTCATGGCCTCTTTGACATTATTATTGTCATTTACAATAATAATGTCAAAGAGGCCATGAAAGCGATAGATTTGTCGATCTACTTTGATAATGATATCCCTTTTGTTATGAAATGATGGGCCTTCTCAAATTTGATATAGAATGGGTAATCCGTTTGTTTTTTTCGATGCTCATTTGTGATGAATATGTTAGGTCTATGGTCTGGAATGCACTGTGTCTGTGTAGTACTCGGTCAAACCCAAAAGACAAAAGTGAAATGTCGCAAAATAAAAATTATTGTCATTGTGAATTGTGGTCGTGCATTGGGTGGATTGATCCACCGGCAAAACTATACTTTAGTAGGCTAGCAGAATTTTGGTTGCTAACTTCAATTTTCGTACTGCCCAATGAATCTAACTTATAGCCACTAAATCAAACCATACTATAGCCACTAAATCTGGGCTATAGCCACTAAATCTGACCTAAAGCCACTAAATCTGACCTATAGCCACTAAATCTGACCTATAGCCACCAAATTTAGGGTTAGGGTTAGGGGCACCTGCAGCGCAACCACCTATACCATTTGCGTATAGCAATACAGCATCACATTGCCATCGTGCGTTATTTTTTCGCTCGGCGGGGCAATTGATTGTGCGAGGGGTGTTGGCGAATTCACTTTGATCCGGCAGTAGGCCAGTTGACAATGAGTTGTTAATAGTTACGACCAGACGCTAGCGGTTATAGAACAATGGTACCACGTAGTGTGTGGTGTCATGAGTAACATACAAAGTATTTTACACATGACAGAATAGGTATGGTTAGGGGTAAGGTTAGGGTTGAAGTTAGCGACCAGAATTTAAGTACAGAAGTTTGTGTGAAAATATGTTAAACTTTCTGTACCGGCCCATGTTGTTGCCGCATAGCTCTGCTCCCTTGTGTGACCCACCTCGCCCCCCCCCCCCCCCCCCCCCCAATGGAAAATTCCGGCTAATCTGCAATCTCTTACTTCAGGACAGGTTTTTTTCATTAGATATTAGGCTTGTCAATTAAAATGTTAGGGAAAAAAACCTTGGATGATCAGTGTTTTCTTTTTGTCTTACATAAGGAAATTGACTTTCCATACCAATTGCCATCATAAAGCAACTTATTGATTTTTATCCTCATTGTATAGCATTGGATGTGGCTGTTCTCTTCGACATTATACATAGAGGATTTCCGAGTACCGATAGAATGGACGTGCAATCTGCATGCTGACACGACTCACATGATTGGTGCTGGTGCAGTGACCACAATTGACTTATGGATAAGGTAATTCATTGAGAACCTTTTTCTTGGACTGTGGACAGAGATAAATGATAGATCTGTGTTCTGAAACTAGAATTTCATCTTCAAATTAGCAGGCAAAATCATTGAGAGTTTATTTTGGCATACCATCGTCTGTCAATTGCTATACTTGCACAAAGTGATCTCACTGGGATGCGAAACTGGGAAAACAACATAGATAAATGTCAGGAGGAAAGAATGTGCATTGAGCGCATATTTTGAAAACTTATCATGGGTGTGATTGTTATGTTGTTATAATAGAAAATCTCAATAAACAAGGGCAGACATTACGAGACATGAGATAAGATTCACAATGCATTTTAGAATAAGCATCAACATTCCCTTACACCATTTTCAGAATGATGAAAATTATTTTAGCATGATTTTATTTTGTCTGCAAGATTTTCAGAATGTGGCCCTTAGATTTATTATTTTGCTTATTAAGGACAAATGCATTAGGCATACTGTATACTGTATACTACCGTAAAACTCCGTGTATAAGACGCACTCGTGTATAAAACGCACCCCCAACTTTCACAGCAAAACACCCTGTATTTTTTTTAAAAGACCATGAAGTGCTGTTGGAATGCTTATACCACTGGTCTAGGGCATGACAATAGATTAATGTTGAATGTAGCATTCATCAACATCATTTTCTCACATAAAAATAGTGGTTAGTACACAAATTGCACATTTATTGAGCAGTAACACTGGTGCTCATAAATATTCATATATTCATATTCATGAATATTCATGAGCACCAATACTCACTAAATATAATGCAATTTTCTAAATTTACTAACTATTCTTAATTATCAGCAAAATTTATAACCACTGGTTAGAAAATTGCATATTTAATTAGTACTGCTGCTCACGAATGTATGAATATTCATTAGCAGCAGTATTACTGCTCAATAAACTTGCAATTTTTACATCTGTAACCAATATTTTTTGTGTGAGAAAAAGGTATATCTTGCTGAATGCTACAACTAACAGCAAGCTCTTGTCATGCCCTAAACCATGTGTTATACACATTCAACATGACTACAGGGTGTCCCAACAACAAAACAAAAAAAAACAAAATTTTTTTTTTTTTTTTTTTTTTTTTTGGGCTGTACCTGTGTATAAGACGCACCCCCAACTTTGAAATTTTTCCGACGGAAAAAAAGTGCGTCTTATACACAGAGTTTTACGGTAATTGAAAAACAGATGAAAACTGATACTGAAAAATTGACAATGGAATAAAATTAGAGTCAATAGTAGTGTAGCTTTTGATCCTAGCAGCTGAATAACAAACTGAAGGGAAAATAACAAATTTGGTCCATGTTGATTAGAAATCAAATCCTCTTTTTACTACATGAATAACATTAGTTTGTGGCTCATTTTGTACAATAAGTGCACATGATTTACAAATTACTATTTATCTTATTACGTTCCTTTTCTCACAAATCTCACCCTCTCTATAGATTTCTTCAAGACCCATCAAGACTCTACACACCCACGACACCACACCACCCAGAACAAACAACCAGGCAGCCAACATCCAAGTTCTAGCAGACCCTTCAGTCGCCATGCAGGAAGGGACCCACAACATCCATTAGCAAGGAACTAAGCTAGCAGGCTTTCATGTATGTGAAATCAAGAACTTCCTACAGTAACAGTGGGCCGACCGTTCTTGGGTTTAAATCTGCGACACACTTTGGTCAGAATTATGCCAGTTATTATGCGACCGCACGATACAGCTCTATGGTCAACCAATCAACACGCTTGTAGCGAGGTAAACATTCATCACATTGCTATCACGTGTAGTACATAGACAATTAGTTGGCGTGTTAACAATACAAGCCAGCCATGCGTTGTCTATACATTGCTTGTGACAACGAGATGTGACGTCATGCAGTCTACGAATGTACGTCCGCCTTCACCAAATTAGCGAAACTGCTTGTAAACGAAAGTTATTTGAGCGCGGCGGACGGGGCAATAGATCGCTCCCAGCGTCGTTGAAAGCTCTGTACGTCGCTGAGCGAAGACACCATAATATTGGAGCAGGACTTCTAGCGTATCAGACATGGTAGAGGTGGACGTCGACCATGGGAAGTGGCAGGGATGTTCGGCCAGTGATTGCCCACAGATCCATCATCATGCTGATGCCAAATTAAGGCCCTACCAATAAGGTCTTCAAATTCATATATAGCATAAACAGTTCTTTTATTCACGCACAAAATTTGGCAAAAATTAACAAAACCTAATTATAACAAGCACCTCCGGCACAATTGGATTGAATTCCTTATGTCAGATATCTTGTGTCTGGGCTTAAAAATAATAAAATACAAAGATCCTTGACGTGTAAAATTATCATCGCTGTATCCGGTACCTCTTGTTAGGAGGTTCCACTGTATCTATGTTACAGGATGTTTTTAACTTGTAGTTCAAATCAGTGGGCAGTATGGAATAAATTATTATGACATAAATTTGTCATTTTTTAACTCAAACAAACCATTGTTTTTCTCAGATGAAATAATAATAAATAATATGATTCAGAATAATTGTACAAGGTTATTGATATATTGTATGATTGAAGTTCCTACTAACACCCATGAAGAAATGTGAGTGTATCACTATGCCAATTGTCCTTTTAACCCTCCTTTTGCTTGGATTCACAGAGGCTTGCCCTATTATATGCAGGGTCGGCCAACTCAATTGTATTTTTCATAGTTCAGGATCAACCAAATGGCTAGGTGGACAATGTATGAGACACATTCACGGAGACACTACATGATTTGCACACATCCAAAAGTTGAATCAATCACCCAGTAATTCAATTTTTTTAAAAGTTGTTTCTGCATTTATTGAAAAATGAAATACAAAGTATCCAAATAACAATAATTGCATATATGCAATTATTGTTATTTGGATACTTTGTATTTCATTTTTCAATAAATGCAGAAACTACTGTTAAAAAAATTATGTTATATAATTGATTTTCATTAAATGTGAAAATGCTGTGTAAATACCCAAGTTATTCAACCATTTGCATTGCTTCAAATTTCACTGTAAATCCTTCTTAAAAAAAAGTACAATTTACAAGCATACATTTAAACAAACAGGCGATTTTGTAAGTTTGAAATGTAAAAAATGCACACATAGTACCAGGTACTTATACAAAGGGGGACAAAATGGTTAGAAGCATGAAAATGTACAGTCAAACCTGTGTACCATGACCGCCAATCAAAGTGGCCACTGTAGAAAGGTGATCACTATAGACAGGTTCAATTACATTCCTTTTCTCTGCAAGAGATCATGTTTGGTGGCCATTATAGGTAGGTTTGCTGCTATAAAAAGGTGGCCGCTATAACAGGTTTGACTGTACTTGACTGTAAATGTGGGCTCTGTGTAGTGATGTATCCGCAGAGTATGTGTGAGTGTGTGTAGGTGTGTGTGTGTGTGTGTTTGTGTGTGTGTGTGTGTGCGCGTGTGTGTGCATGTTAGATACTAACAAAAAACAGACTTGTAGTTATTTGCAACTGGTTGACACAAAAGATAAAATATTTGCATTATATTATTTATAATGTGCTCACACTGTCTGACAATCTACATCTTTCATTCACTTTGTTATTAAAAAATAAGGAGTACAGGGGGAGCAACCTCTACATGCAGTGATGTTGCATGGGGCGCACCCCCCCTCCCCCCCCCCCCCCCCCCTCCTCTAATAATTTGCCATAAAAATACAAAACATCACAGGAATAGATTGGGGGTATGACAGGGTGAAGGGTGGGGGATATCTCTCCTTTGCATAACTAGCATACTTCTAAAGTGATACATACAAAAAATCTACCCACATACCCTCCCCAAATGTAGCCTATATAGACATGCATGTAGGGTGTATGCCTGTTTGTGTTTCTATAATGGTTTCAATCATGTGGGAGGTCATGCTTTCTTGAATTCTAGTATATTCCAAGGTATGGAACAGACTGCACATTTTTTCGAGTGAAAAGTTGCAAAAGCTCCCTACTGTGGGAGGGGCGATAGTGTGATACCCCTCCCACACCCCACCCCACCCCCACTTTTCAAAATAGTTCATGCCACTGCAAGAATGTATGCAGGGGGAACATTCTGTAGAAAACAAATATATAAGGTGTGCCCCCATTTAGTCTGACCACACTATTCCATTGTCTCCATGAAAAATGAATACACAATATGGCGGATGTTGCCTACTATATGATAGAGGGAGAGGGAGTAATTATAGAAGAAATTTTGAAAGAGATATGCGTACGTGGAGTTGCTTTTATTTGCCAGCTGTAGCTTTCACGTTCATGCCCAGCCCGCCGGCGCGCGCCTGGCCACGCGATCACGGCCTAAACCTCGCCGATAGACAGGGCAGCGCAACGAGTCGATGTACCGCGACTGCATGTTGAGCTGAGCCGATGTGTACATGTACGGGTGCGCATATCAACGGCCGGACCATCATTCCTCTGACAAATTTACGGTAGGCCATCAGTTTTCAGTGATAAAATATGAAATCAATATTCCCTTTTTTCACGAGGTAAACGGTTTTCGTTTTCTTTCAAACTTTCACAAATCCTTCAATTGTATATTACAATGATATTGACATAGGATTGAAGTCTCAAATGTCTCTTTCGGTAGAATTTTACACTTTACCTGCATCACTTTAATCGATAAATGAAAGTGCTTATTTTAGATGTCTATTAAAGCAGAAGAAATGAGCTGTATATATTTCTATATTGACACTATAAGAGGAATTAAAATGCCTCTTAGCACCATGATGAATAGCACCAACTTGATGAATATAAGTTTTTTGAAGGCCAGAAAAACGCAATTTAAGCCTGCCCCAAATCCACATTTTCACCAAATTTTCATTGATTTTTCTTAGCTAATACGTAACCTCTAAAGTTTTACAAGACACTTGATAAAGTGAATGATATGACTAATCTACTTGGAACAATAACCTTTCTTTTGTGGAACTGAAACAATACCTGCTACCATTTACAGAATCTTTTGTATGGTATTGTGAGCTCGTTTCGGATGTTACATAATGGTGTTAACACACATTTTTTATTGCACAAAAAATTCAATTTGGAACATTTAAAAATTAGTACTTTTTGTCATGATCTACATGCTTCCTGCTCCAGGGCAAGTCATGGGACATTTCAGAGACTTTCAAGTTTCACCCCCTAAAAATAATGTAGAGGGACTTTTTTTGTTTTTATTGTTTTACCATCTCCATTACTGGTATCTATGAGATTTAACCTTGGTAAAGATGGTGACCTTTGACTTTTACAATGATACTTTATTAAATAAAATGTATGGGACCAGAAGAAATTAAATTTTGTATAAATAATTTTTAAGTTGAAAACCCTCTGAAAGTAATTGAGAGGACAAGTTGTAATTCAGTGTGGTAGAGGGTACAGCACTCAAGTTTATTGAGGCAAAGTTTCATTTCATTACGAATAACGTTTTTCTTGCAGGCTCTAATTAATTTTGGTAAAGGTCTACGTGTTACGTATGGGACATTTTGTCCTCATTCGTTAATTTAACCCTAAAAAGGCCGGGCTATTTGAGGTCCAGTAGGCTGGGGGGGGGGGGGGGGGCCATTATGGCCCCCCCCCCCCCCCCCCAAGATCTCAGCCGCAGAGCGGCCGATCGCCGTGAAAATGTGCACGCATGATGAGTGAAGTGTATAGAATACAATGGTAATTTTAATTTTTTTGAAAAATTCATTAATTTGCATATTTATGGTAATTTATGCAAATAAGGTCATAAAAATTCATATTTTTACCCATAAATCATATATTCTTCATAATTAATTAAATAATAAGGTCATAAAAATTCATATTTTTACCCATAAATCATATATTCTTCATATAACCATTGGTTTTCACTACATATATTCTTTAGAGCATTTGGAATAATGCAACAAAAAAATTTGGAAGAGCCAGGTTCTTCCTTTTGTTTTCTATTGTTTTTATAATTTATTATGTATTTCTTTGTTTTTTTTTACTTATGTATTGTATTGTTGTTGTTGTTTATTTTATTTCTACCTATAATTCAACTATTTTGAACCCCAAAACAAACATATAAAATGTAAACAAGACCAAATAACCAATGATATGTACCTCTTTTTACGAAAACCGATATTGCCATATGTTTTGTACACAAATCACGAAATTGAGTGATTTTCGGGCTTACATGCATAGACAAAAGGTCATGTGACATCGTAACGGTAGGTCCGATTTTCAAAATTTTTGTTTTAAAATATGCGCAAGACCCCCCCCAAAAAAAGTCACCAAGCAGCGGCGCATCATCTTACGGGCCATTCTTGGTCACGAGTGTGACCCAAAATATGAAAAATTTTGAAATAGAATGCTAATATTTCAGTAAGTATAGGAGGTATGATGATGTGAATTTCATATATGACTTGCATATGCTGAAGTCTTTCAAGTGTAACACAAAAGATTTTATTAGGATTACGTTACCCAAGGACAGAGGTCAAATGGCATCGGTCACGTGTGTGACTTTGCACGGGAGCATTTTTGAAGAAACTTTTTAAAACTCAATTTCACTTTGAAAATCCTGTGAGATATGAAAAGCTCAAATGTTCATATTAGTATCAGACAACAGATATATATCTGTAAGTAAGAAAATGGTAAAAAAAATAAATAAACTCAAACAATTGTTTTTTAATGTATGTTATTGTATGGGGATGTCTGGGTCACGTGTGTGACATACTGTACAATGTGAATAGAAATGGGAATTTTACAAATATTAGGTTTAGATAGTAACATGAAGTTCAATTGTCACAAAATTGGTATCAACATGTACAGGAGAGTAAGAGGAATGAGCTAGCTTGATTATTTTTGGAGTTATGAATTTTTTTTAAATATTGAATTATGCAAATTTATGCAAATGAGTAATGAATTTTCAATATTTAGTATAAAACATATATTTTATAAAACCTTAGATATTGATCTTTCCAATAATGGAATAAAACAACAGAAAAAACAAACTTTATTTTTTCCAAAAAAGTTTCACTTTACAAAAAATGGCCCTTACCGTGTTTTGGAGCAATAAAAAAAAATCGCGGAGCCTTTTTAGGGTTAAATGTA